>CM072157.1:2522386-2730809 GCA_036850595.1 Rhyacichthys aspro
TTAATTCAACCAAGAATGGCAACATTTCCACCTTATTACCTTATAAATACCTTCAATTCAATCACACAATTATAGATGGAGATAATTGCAGTTGTGACTCTGATGTCGCAGCTGTCAACAAAGAACTGGACTGGAGTCCATTCAGATCTCAAATAGGTTATAGGCGTAGCCAGCCCATTTGATATACAGTGTAAATATCATATATACTGATTTATAACTTGAGGAGAGGCAAGATGGCGCCTGTGTGTGTGGCATGCCGTCTGTCTCTGCCAGCTCTGTTTGTGTTTATATTGTTTTTGTCCATTGTCACTAAAAATGTAAAGTCTCTGCTAGTGTATGACTGCCAAACACTCCTTGATTTACGACCATCTGTAGAAAATCTAATCACCTTTCAGCATGATTGGCAGAAAACTTCTCGGGCCCCACTTTTACGTGCTTACCTCCACCGTGTCCCGGCTCCGCCTAAGCGCAGAAGGCTGGTAAAGCTGAAGGCTCGTTTGGTGCTCTCTTCCGTGGCTTTCCGGCAGGAAAATAGATCCACTTCTCACTGCTGTGCTTCATGGCGTTTCTGGGATCCCATCCGCACCTGCCTGATCCCTGTGATCGGTTTCGACGAGGGTGTCCTGGGCCGCTGTTTGTCTCCACAACTCCGCAACCTCCGCCCGCTCAGTCGGGCCCCTTGGACGGCTGAAGCTCCAGCACCGGCTCATGCCAGTATGGCCTTGGTGAATGCTAGATCGCTAGCCAATAAAACATTCATCCTCAAGGCTTTCTTCATGTCCCGCGGGTTGGATATCCTCTGTATGACGGAAACCTGGCTGAACGTTGGTGAGTGCAGCACTTTTTCTGAACTTTTACCTGCTGAGTGCTCCTCCTTTAACTCCCCGAGGACTTCTGGTCGCGGAGGGGGAATAGCCACTATTTTCTTGATCTCGTGTTATCTTATGGTTTGTCCATAGCAAACATTGAAATATGTGATGCTTTTTTCTCTGACCATATGCCTGTTACATTTGAAATTCCTCTGCCCTGTCACAGAACCAAAACGCGTGCTCCTGCGCGTCAGTGTCGTGTGCTAAACCCTTCCACTGCTCCTCAGTTCTCTGCAGCCTTTTGTGATATGTTCGTAGTGTCTGAGTGCTCTGATACTGAAGAGTTATCTTCTTGTTTTAATGTTACCTGCCAAACCATCTTAGACAAAGTGGCTTCGTTTAAAACCAGAACACCAAAACCTAGCTAAATGACACTACCCGTGCTGCTAGGCGCGAGTGCAGGAGAGCTGAGCGCAAATGGAAAAAGGACACACTCCAAGTGTCGTATCAGATGTTAAAGGAGAGCTGGCGCCACTATCAGAACACTGTGAAATGAGCAAAAACACATTTCTCTAACATCATTGTGTCTAATTCTCACAAACCTCGGGTTCTGTTTAAAACCATTAACACTGCTCTACATGTGTCACAGCCAGTGTTCTTAGAAAGTACATCAGACTTGTGTGAGGATTTCTTCACTTTTTTCTTGATAAAGTTGAGGCCACTAGAGCACTCATTACCCATTCTTCATATGAACCGTCTATTCCTGTCCCATGTTCTGCTGTCTTTGACCAGTTTGAGCCTGTGACACTTTCTGTTTTAAAAGATATTGTTGGTCATATGAAAGCCTCAGGCTCTCCTGCTGACCCGATCCCACCACGTTTTCTTAAGGACGTTTTTGATGTTTTATCACCCTCTGTTTTAACTATTTTAAACAGAAGTCTGGCAACTAGTGTTGTGCCTGCTAGTTTTAAACATGCAGTGGTGCATCCTCTCATTAAGAAGCCCGGTCTAGACTCTTCTGTGCTCTCGAATTTTAGGCCAATTTCAAAGCTTCCTTTTATTTCGAAAATTTTAGAGAAAATTGTTTTTATTCAGTTAAAGTTGTTTTTAGATGAATACGACATCCTTGAACCATTTCAGTCTGGGTTCAGAAACCAGCATAGCACTGAGTCTGCTCTCCTGAGGGTGTTCAATGACGTTCTTATTGCAACTGACTCTGGTAACTCTGCCGATCTGGTGCTCTTGGACCTGACAGCTGCCTTCGACACAGTGGACCACAGTATCCTCCTCTCCCGGCTGGAACACTGGGTGGGCATCCGTGGTTCAGCCTTAGAATGGTTTAAGTCATATTTGGGTCAGAGAAGTTTTTGTGTAGATTTTGGTGGGTCTGTTTCATCCTCGGTCCCTCTGAAGGGTGGAGTGCCTCAAGGTTCAATCCTTGGGCTTTTTTCTTTGTACATGCTTCCATTTGGTCCCGTTCTCAGAAAACATGGCATGTCATTTAATTTTTATGCTGATGACAGCCAAATTTACTTACCAGTAAAGCAAAACGACCCACTTGCTGCCAGTGCACTTTTGGACTGCCTAGATGACATTAAAGCTTGGATGGCAATTATCTTTTTAAATTTTAACAACAGGAAAACTGAGGTGATGATTTTTGTTCCCGGTGGTACATCTAATAACCCTCCTATCAACCTTGGTGCCTTGGCACAGTATGTTAAACCAGTCACAAACCTGATTTTAAACTCGAACAACAAATCAGCTCTGTCGTTAAGGCCAGCTTTTTTCAGCTGAGGCAGCTAGCAAAAATAAAATCATTCCTGACAGCTACTGATTTTGAAACTGTCATCCACGCTTTTGTGACAACCCGCCTGGACTACTGCAATGCACTTTATGCTGGTGTTAGCCAGACTGCACTTTCTCGTCTGCAATTAGTCCAGAATGCTGCTGCTCGGCTTTTAACTGTATGTATGTATGTACAAGTATGACCACATCTCACCGATTTTAGCTTCACTTCACTGGCTGCCAGTGCGTTTTAGAATCGACTTTAAAATACTTTTATTTACTTTTAAATGTTTAAATGGTCTTGCTCCATTCTATGGAATCTATTCTGTCTGATCTGATTCATCCTTACGTCCCGTCCCGTGCTCTCAGGTCAGCAGATCAGTCACAGCTTATGGTCCCCACAACAAAACGTAAACTTCGTGGAGACCGTGCTTTTTCTGTCATTGCTCCAAAACTCTGGAATGAGCTCCCTTTAGACATTAGACAAGCCCATTCACTGCCCGTTTTTAAATCACTTTTAAAAACGCACTTTTTCTCGGTGGCTTTTAACTCAGAGTGAGAGGTGGTCATTTATTTATTTGCTGCTTTTAACCTGAGTTATTTATTAATTGCGTGTTTTATGTTAACGTTTTATTTAGTTTTTTGTCTTTTACAGTTTTATTGCATTGTGTTTGTATTGTACTGTGTTTTGTGTTTTATCTCCTCTATTTATTTTATTGCTTGTGTACAGCACTTTGGCCGACTGCACAGTTTTAAAGGTGCTTTATAAATAAAGTTGGTATGGTATGGTATGGTATGGTATGGTATGGTATGGTATGGTATAACTGTCCTGAATTTACCCATACTCACCAACCTAGTGTAACCAGGTGAAAAATGGGTGCCTGTAAAATGTATTCATTGCAAATGAAGTTTTCATTTGGTTTTCAGTTATTTTTTTTTATTTTATAATTCCTGCTTTTATCACAAGGTGGGGCTGTTTTCTTAGGTACATAAGAGGTCAAAGTTAACAGGAAATTGAGCCATCTCTCAACATTAATGTACATTTTGTGTTGTCTTGTTTTCCTGTCTTCACAAGGGTAAATAAGGTTAAATAAACCTAAACTTACAACTGCCGACTCTTGGCCATAGTTTCTCTGCTCTCTGTGCTCCATCAGCTCCTCCCTTCTCCCCTCTCACACCACAGTGCTCTGTGCAGATGCAGCAAAACAATAGGCAACATTGCTCTTAATTCCACATTGTTAACTATTGAGTACTGTTTTGTGATTTAGTTTTTAAAAACTTAACAGGCAAGCATATTAACTCTGTAAATTAAATACTTAAAACCAGTGAACTAACTAACAACTATGAGAGGAACAGGAACAACACAGTGTGAGTAAGGAACACATTGTTACTTTGTTGTGGTCATGTGTTTTAAATTTTAAAAAAGTCAGCGTGTTACAATTTATTTCTTACAATGTATTATTAATGACTCAATGATTACAGAGTAAATCACCTGGGTATATTAACATTTAAGGCTATGAATGAGTCAGGTGTAAGGTAGATTTTCTCTTTTTAACAAAGGCTTAATGCTGTTAAACACAAAGACCAGATAAATGCAGCATTAGTCTGAGTAGAGGCTAGGGACACTGTGCTTTGGTTCCCTCTCGTGCATGTAAACTTGGGCAAAGTGAGAGGTCTCTCTGAGACGGCTTAATTGAGCTGCGAGCATGGTCATAGTAAGCTCTGCATGCAGTCAGAATGTGGAGGTAAGTGGCTGTTGTGTCTCCACTTGTGGAAGTTTACAGCCTCAGTTTGCAAAGGTAATCAACAACTGATGATTGAAGTAGCACTGCAGCTAATGGTCTGATGACATAGTTAGGAGATCCAATCCACTTTATTCATAAAGCACTTTAAAATTGTCAGAGTTGATTGAGCTTATAGACATAAAACCCAAATGACAGCAACAGAATTGAAACTAATTTGAAAAGTAATTAATCAATTTGAAATTAGGGGTGCACGGTAGCAGGGTGGTTAGCGCTCCAGCTTTCTGTGGTCTTTGTGTGAGGAGTCTGCATGTCCTCCCCATGTCACTGTGGGTTCTCTCCGGGTCCGGCTTCCTCCCACCGCCCAAAGACATGCATGTATAGGTCAATTGGCAACTCTAAAAGTATCCCTAGTGACCTAGTGTCTTATGTTTAGAGGTAGATTGTTCCATAGTTTGGGAGCAGCAGCATAATCACTCTTTGAAGTTTTCGTTTGGTTTTGGGGGAAACCAGCAATACCTGTTCTTCTGACGAGAGAGAATGAGATGGAGCATACTGTATATGTGAAGCAGGATGGTGAGATAAAATGGTGCCAGGCCATTCAGACATTAGTATGTACATAAAAGTATTTTAAATTAATTCTAAACTCCATGTTGAGCCAATGGAGTGAAGTGCTCTTTTGCATACTCTGAATAGTGATGTTCCTGGAGAACTGTTGATTTGAACCGTTTTTGTACTCTGACTTCCCTATCTTCTACTTGAGACCCATTAAACTAAGGGCTGTTTGACAGAGTTACACTAATCCACCTTCATTATGAGGCAATTTAAAAGAAAATTTAGAAAAACTGGGACATGAGCAAACAGTGGGCAGGCTCACCTGCGCACATCAATGAAAGTAATAATTTTCTCTGTGTTTGCTGCTAGTTCGGACGTGGGCAGGTGAGAGGAGTAATGGGCTGAGAGTCAGGTTGTATATCAGTGTCAATTTGAAAGGTCATGGTAATTATTATATAATTAAAAAATGATATAATAAATATATCAATTATATGTATACAAATATTAATAATTATCTAATAAACACAAACTAAATCATTATAATGGAAAACAAGGTGTTTGTAAGTATGTAACAGCAAATGTATTCCACCAGAGGGCAGAGTGATGCTTTCTTTGTGACATCTTCCTTTTGACACCCAGCAGTATGGCTTTTTATGAAGAGTGAAAGTTAAAGAGAGCAAATGAGTAATCCAGTTAGGATAACATCAGTAGAATTTGACACCTTATGGCTGTAAAGCTGCGTTAGCCATAGCTCAACTATTAGCACAAACCTTGGGTCAAAAGCTGCCATATTTACATTCACATATTGCCTTTTCATATCAAATTTGTATATTTAAAATGTAAATATATTAGTAACTGTGGCAGTTCTAACATGGCTGAAAATCTATGCAAACATTTTGATAATGGAGTTTAGCAGGGAAAACAAATAAATATGGAGTTCAAACAAACATAGAAATACGGTAGTGGTAATAACATTCATAAACAGGTCCTGATGAACAGCAATCATCTTTCCTTTAAAAGTCAATTCAATCAAGTCAAGCAGAAGTTTTCTTCTGCTTGACTTGATTGAATAAGCTTAAATGCTCACTGTTTTTTTTCTTCTACCTTCTGTCACAATTGCTGTTGCAGAATTTTTTTTTTTCTCCACAAAACAGTTTTGCTTTTTATAGATTTATGTACCACCCATGGTAACATTTAACAAATTATCACAGTGCATTTTACTAAAGCCATATTATTTGAAATGAACTGACATTACAATTCACAAACTACCTCAATTCTAACTATTAAATTAGTATGTCAGATTATTTAAAAGCCTTTAACACACCTTAGAATTTATGAAGACTAAAGGCTACTAAATAGCATACAGCTTGTGCTAACATACCTGACTGGTAAGGTTAAATTCCATTACATATAACTCCAAGTCATTCTTATACGAATGTATGTAATTGTAATGTCATAGTGACATAGTTGACATAATTCTAATGTCATAGTGTAAACTGTATCTAGGCATTATGTGATGATATATGCAATATGCAAATTAATAACAGTGTAAATTTGTAAATGACAGATTAAGCAACTGCAGTAATGTTATGGAATATCCAGGCTCATTTTCAGAACAAAAGGACTGAGGGTGCATTTGAAATGAAAAAGTTCCCTGACTGGATATATGTCCTTGGTTGCTAGTGCTTCTATGCAAGAGAGTTGGAGTTTAGAATTAATGGTAAATATAAAAAGGACATGATTATTAACAGTAGCAAAACAAAACAACATGTCAAACAGGACAAAAGGAGAATATTTTTATATTATTGCTGCTCTTTCAGGGGCAATTCAAAGGTTATAGATTAAGGGCGCATTCACACCAGTACCATTTAAACTGTTCTGTGCCTGAGCTCGATTAGGGAGGAGTCCCCCACTGAGCTGCACTCACACATGCAATAAGAATCCGTTCTTGGGCCCATTGTTATTATGTCAGGTGTCACGGTAGTCAGACATTGTCACCATGTGCTGTTTGTTTACAAGAAGCATGATCACTTGGCTCAACAGACGGGACTGTCTCTTTATGCTCATTAAGCGAGAAGGCCACGGAAGCTTGCCTAATCACTCCACATGTGGCTTGCTAGAATGGGGACAGACTTAAAGATGGGCTGAGATGCTCAGTGCCCCGTGAGGAGCTCAGAGGACCCAATGAGGCTTGGTCTTTGTTACAGAATCTCCTCGACGCTCTCTGAAAGTATTCATATTCCACTGAAAGGAGCTTCTGGTGCTGACTGAACTCAAGCAAGGGATACTGTCTATGGTCTGGAAATGGCTCAGGGTTCCCCCAGAGAAGGTGAAGGAGGTGTCTCGGGAGAGAGGAAGAAAAAAAAGTTTTTTAATTTTTGTCCACTCACCAATACTAATTTTACTTTCCATCATGCTGATAGCACGAGACGGCTCTTCACCTTCATGAGAGATCTTGCCATGTTTTGATCTTGCAAGGTCTCTTACCACGAGATCTCGTCAACCCCTAGTAATAGATAAAACAAATGCCTTTGGTAATCTGACATACTCTATCTGCTCTGGAAAACAAATGTATGACAATAACATGGTTTTGCCTTTCACACATTGATGTGTATGAGTGTATGACATCAATGAGTATGACATGCTACACAGAAATGTCTTGAGAAAAGTATTCTGGGAAAAGTAATTTGAGCCACTGTTCATGGTTCTGAAATTGATCAAATCTATAGGATTCATCAGTCATGGTGACGGTCACTATCGGTCCTGGTAATTTACTGGAAACTGTAAATCTGTTTGTCTCAAAGCCCTAATTTTGCATCCCCATTTTCCTTTTTTTCATCCTGTGTGATCTAAATGTTTGCCTAAAATACTTAGGCAGTGCAATGCAGTGCAATTAAAATGATAACTGCACTGTACTGTTGGATCCACAGAGACAGATTACTTTTTACATCTGTTTGGCTAATCACTCAAGCTCTTTTGAAGCTGCTGTTAAATTGTAAGAAAACAAAATATTCCCAAATGTACTGACCAGTGGTGCTTTAAGATGTGAAGAATGACTCTCAGTTATTTGGCCTCAAGAATATCTTTGAAGCTATGAATCATCTGGAATGTGGCAAAAGCCAACAAAGGCCAGCTAAATGTTGACTGTGTAAGATATTGCCTCAAAAGAGGTCACTGGCCCCTGTGAAATCTGCCAGGCTTACAAGGAGGGCTTCATCTTTTCAGACAACAAAGTTCGCTTCTGCGTTAAAAGACATTAATGAACCTGTTAGAGCCCCTGAGACAGGTAAGACTGGGAGTGGGAAGATGACCCCATGCTGTCATAGGTGACAACCTGGGGTCACCTTCATGAGGAGACATAAGGATACACAAGGACACACCTGAGCTCACTATGTGGAAGTCATGTTTGTATATGAACAACTTTAACAGAGACTAGTGAAGTTGCTCTTTGCTGCAATGGTTCATCTATTAATGTTAGATGAATAGATGAGCCCCTCTAACATAACAATAGGGGAAACACAGCAGAGCCAGATGTTTAGTTTGATGTAGTATGTGGTGGCAAATTGGTCCAGTTTTACTTTTGTTAATAAATGAAAAAGGAAAGGTTCCTGCGCTGTTGTTGATGGTGGGTGGCCAGATTGAGACTGAAACGGAATTGTAAAAATGTGGTAGTGGCATTTACTACACTTTTGTAACCTGCCTGATTATTAAATGTCAAAATGGTCACACGTTCGAACTCTCATAAAGTGTAATAAATGTGCTTGTTCCTAGAGTAGTCTTCTACACAGGAGCATGTCCTCTTTCAGACACCCTGGCTCTGTTATTGATTAACAAGGTTTTTCTTACTATCTTTTTGGAGGGCTCTCTGGGAGAATGATGGCAACTGCTGCTCTCACATCGACCAGACGGCATTTCAAGGTTTTTCCACAAATCCCCAAATGTGCACTCCAACAATGTTCTCAGTTTCTTTTCTGATTGCCCAAACCCCTCATGCTGATATATAGGGGCAATAGTGTTTTCATCTAGAGCCAGCCACTGATCAATGCAACAACTGAGGACAACCTTGGAAAGCACAAGTACGACACACAAATTTGCACAGTTGATTCTACAAAATCAGCAGAGAGCAGTTATTTAAAGCTATTGTTACTTATTACTCTAATACGTATACAGTATCACAAAGTGGACAGTCAAGATTTCCATTAAAACAAACAAGTTCAAAAGAACACAAAATCAAATCTTGAGAATCAGAAATCGAAACCTCACATCAGTGATAATAGACAATGCAAGAAGGTGGCAGTATTTACATTGGGGACAAATAACTTCTGTGCAAGTTTATTGTAGTTAAATTTAGTTATGAAATCTATCCAAACGTTGTTATCGTCTTAGCCTTTATACTTTCTACGTTAGCTTTGGCGTTATGTTAAACAACCTAGGGGGCAATAGATGGAGTCAAAGGTTTCAGGAAATGAGAAGAACACAAACCAAAACAACAAACATGGTGACACTGGAGGAGGTTTTTTATTAATGTATATTTTAGGAAAAAGCACAAACGATGTTGGTCTGAGTAGCCTTTGAATGCACTATATCTTAAGGATAGGAAATGTGTTTCTCTCATTCTGCCAATACAAGAAATTGACAAACCTAATTTTACAAAAACTTAATATTTTCAAATGTCAACATGGACTTTGGACAACTTTGTCTGCCAATGAAGTCACGTCTTTAATATGTTTATATAACTTTGGAACAAATTGCTCGGTCATCAAAAGGTCCAGCTTTAGTAATGCTTAATGAATTCTTGCTTAATTTGAAACACCATGTTTCTGAGAAAGTTAAGTCCACTCAAATGTGAGCTGTGTACCTCCAGTTTTAGCTGCACAGTGCAAGTGCAAGCGTGTTCGCTGCTGCTTTTTTTAAAGTCAGACCTTGAGTCACAGGATGCTTAATAATCTGGAAAAAAGAAATTGAAACTTTTTTATTTCCTTGCATTTTAAGTGCTATTCACAATTAGTGCCATACTTATTACTCACTTTTCTCCAAATGCAATCCTTTGTAAAAGTAATCCGGTATGTATATTTGAATGTTTGTGGAAGCAGTATGAGGAAACTGGCACAGCTACATGAGAAAAAGAGGTAATGCCCACATGCTTACAAGCATTACCTCTTTTTCTCTTTGACTGCAAATGATAGCCGTGCACCTGGTGATGTGCATGTAACTAATTCTCTGATTACAGTTACATGAAGTGCCATTGTTAAATTGGTCATATTATATATATAATCACACTTATAAAGTTTACCATATTCAGTTGTGGTAACATATATTTTTCCTTTCCTATGACTGCCACTAGTCAAACTAAAATTAGACTTGTTCACTCTCAGCTTAGTAATAACTTGAAATGTTGGACACACGGTCATTATGTAAGCAAAGATGTTCTTAAATTCTGTCTGTTCCATTATTCCTATCTTCAAGGCCATCTCTATTCGGGGGCCCTTGCCTACGTTTCCTACTTAATAACACAACTGAGATATGTGTTTGTTTGAAGCGTACCTCTGGGGTGTTATGGCTGCTGACTGTTAAGTGGTTATTATTGTGGCCTAAAAAGTATCCCCTAGTGTTATTTGACACATATTTGAATTTTAACTATCATTAACACTTGCCCATAATCTGTCATTGTCACTGGTTTTGAGCCATAGGGTGCAAACACAATTATTTTTAATGTGTATTTCTGACTGTGGGTGTTGATCTGCCACATCTGCAACACCTTAATGTGCAACTTCTGGTGTGTCATTTTTATAACACAACTAAATGAAGGCTATTTATAATATCAGCTTTCTTCATCTTTCAAAAATAAATTTTATGGTCATGATTGTTTTTGTCCTTATGAATGTATAGCTGAAATTTTTGTCAACAGAACTTAAGAACTCTTGTTAGAGAACTGTAGTAAGTGGTTCAATATTCAGCAGCTCATTATAAAAGGTGTGAGGCTATCAGATACAAGTCAAAGAAGGCTTAGAACAATGTTATGTGTGTGTGACACACAGAAATGTATGGTCACAAAACGTTCATTGCTGTAAATGTTGAATTGTAAAAGATTAAGAGTGTAAATTCAGCCTTTTATAAGGTCTCATTTTGTATGCAATTACAAGTTTATGCCACAAAGAGGAGGATAACCATGCAAGATGGTTTGGTGAGGTCAGGACATGAAAGCACACTATCATTTGCCTGTTCATGTGCCTGTGTTTTACAAGTTAGCAAATACATTAAAACACATTCATTGGGTCAGTAATAAATACTGCTAAATGTAGACTGGTAGACTTTTGGTAGATGGTTTAGTTTGTCAAGTAGTCAGAGGTGGTGTTATGAGTTTATTAATTAGTGAAGCTTCTTTACTATTAGTGAATGCCCTGACATTATTAGTAAATATATTGGTAGATATGTTATGTGTATGTAGATGATGTGTGTAATTCCATATGTTTAGAATGCTATGCTAGCTATGGATTTTCCCATTAAAATTCAGTGGTCTGAGGCTAGGTGGGTATATGCTAGTTATTAGTCAAATAACCAGCTTCCCTGAAAGCTTATTTGAACACATCATCAGTAGGGTAAAACTAACCTATCTCACGACGGTCTAAACCAGGCTCACGTTCCCTATTAGTGGGTGAACAATCCAACGCTTGGTGAATTCTGCTTCACAGTGATCGCAAGAGCCGATACTGGAGTTAGACTATCTCAATTCCAAAAACAATTGGGATGATTAGTCAATGCAGTAAACAGCATCTAGAAATATCTGCCCTCAAAAGTTATTAAAAACTATCTTGATATTTTTCAGGTGTGTTTGAGGGGAGCCTGCAACAAAGTGGTCATTCTGGCAAGTATTCAAATTCCTTGTGACTTTCACAAACATTTTTGGATTTGGCTTTTTGGATCATGACAGTATTTGTGCACAATTTAACAACTGAAACACAATGATATATAAATAAAACCCCCATCTTTGAAAATGGATCTCTGTCACTCCATGCAATTAACAATGTGATGCCAAAATTTAGTTAGCCATGGATAAATCCAATTTGTTATATACATCCCTTATGTAGAGCTAAACAAAAAAGCTGATGGGGACCCTATCCACAATCATGTTGCTGTGGCCACACCCTAAATTTGTGAAGTCTTTGGAAGGTGAAAAATGTTGTTTATTGTTGCTAAACCAAATCTGGTACACACATCCAGAATGAGGTCATAACCAAAAAAGTTAGTGGGAGCACACCCTATCACCAACAGGACAGTGGCGATTTCGGTTTGAAAGTGGAAGCCCCTGAAATATTGCCCTTGTATTTTAACAAACTCCTCTTAGGGTTTTAATCCAACAGGCTCTAAACTCACTCAACATTATTTAGAAATATCTGCCATCACAAAAAGTTAGAAAAGTTATTAAAAGATTCCCCATTACTTTTTGGGCATGGTGGTGGTGAGCCTGCAATGAGGCAGCCATTTTCGACGAGCATAAAAATCCTTGTAACATTTGCAAACATTGTGGGATTTGGTTGGACCCATTACACGATTTATGCACATTCATGACTTGAGCACAATGATATATAATCTAATACACACATCCAGCATGGGAGCAAAAAAGGGTTTATGGTGACCATGCCCTATCTCTAACAGAAAAGCAGTCATTTCAGTTTGAAAGTATGGCCCCAAAAAATTTTGTCCTTGCACTTAAACAAATTCCAGACAGGTTCCAAACTTGAATCAAAGAGGTTGCAGGCAAACTGTTGAAGCGCTGATCCCTTATTGATTACTTCAACAGCTCATACAAAACGGACAATTTAATGTACAAAGCCCAACAAAGTTCAAGGCTGTTGTTGCAAGGCTTACTGCCACAAGAAACTGTCAGAGTTACTCCACATAGTGTTTGTTTGCAATGGGATGAAAACACAGATATTCACAGCTGTTTCATTTTGCTCACTGCACTGTCCCATCGGAGGGACACTCAAACACACTTAAAATAATTATAAACTAATACAAATACTATTATATTAAAGGCAGATGTAGAATTCATAGATGATTCCCTAGTCTGGACTGTTCAAAAATAGGTTAATGCTAAAGCTTTTTAGCATTTCTCCATCTTCTTTAGGCAAACAACACAGTTGTCAATGAAGTTTCTACACCGCAATAAGCAAAAAAGGAAGTCATGATCAAGTTGGGAAATGCAACCTATTCCTGTGGTTAAATGGGCATAAAAAATATATGATGTTGCTTGTTATAGGGTCGTAAAAATCAGACTTTAGATTTTAACACCTCTAAGCTGGACAGAACTATAACCACATATTTTGACATATACCTAGATAGATACAAAGTCAGATTTCTATTAAAACATAGTCAACATTATATTCATATTCAGTGCTATGGTTCTTTAGAACTGTCAACTTACTTCACAGTAAGTCCCCACAAAGGCTCATTATCTGCCTGTGACGAGTTTAAAGAGCTCAGTTCCATGACATTTTCATATGACCAGTATTTTTTAATTTGGTGGAATCAAAGGTATGTGCCTCTGGAGATGGAGAGAAAAAAGGAGAAAGATTCCCTTTGACTCACAATAATAAAATCATTTGATCATCAGATGAATATGTCCCCATTCTGCCCCCTATGGACTGCAGCTCTTCCTCCAAACATCCTCCACTTGTAAGATCCAAGACTGAGAGTCTGGCCAGGAGGCTGGAAAGAAGCCAAAGTATTATTTGAGTAGACAAAAATTTTCTCTGTCTGTGCTAAGTGATTGAATCTTAATGATCTAGAAGTAAGGGCAGCTTTGACTACTCAACTAAAAAAAAATAGTAAAACCATATTAGGCCCTGGCAACACATGCATGAATATTTTATAAAATATTGCTGTGCACTTGGCTCCACTGCAACACATAAAACAGTTCTCTACAAGATGTTTTTCAAACCACAGATCTGAAGACTTAGAGTAAGCAAATCTAGGCACATTTGTCTTGTGCATATGATCTTTGGTTTATAAGAACAAGTATCTTGGTATCAAGGATTAACCTTGTGCTGCAGCTGGATTCTCGTGAGATTTGGGAGTTTCCAAAACTCTTGTAAATCCATATTGTATCGCGCCAACCAAACCGCTTGAGTCAGCGAACCGTGGACTCACCGGACTCTTTTGACCAATGATGTTGCAACACTAACAGGTAGAGGCGGGTTTAATTTAATGAAAGCAACAAGCGCTCTCTTCTCCTCTTTGTTTTCAACATGGCTACACCGAAAGACGTTAGCATTGACGCTGCTATCGAAACAGTTTTATCAGAAGTAGAGAGTATTTCTTCTTTGAAAGAAGCACAAAGAGTGGCATGTCATATCGTTGCTATGATTGGCTAAAGAAACCTCATGCTAAGTGGATACTAATCCAATCAACACCAAGTTTTTGACAGAAGGCGCCTCCCTTTTGCAAACGCTTTCAACGGGAGCCTTCCCAGATGGTACTGCGAAATAGACTATGTTCTGTGGAGCAGTTCTATCTGGCAGAGTCAGGTTAATCAAGGATACCAAGCATAAACTACAAACAAAGGCATGGATGGTGGTCAATCAATGATCTTTGGTTTACAAGTCTAACATCTTACCACATGACCACCAGGCCTCTTAAAACTCTGAAAAATCCAAAAAGTGTCTAGATTGTCCCACTGAAACAGTTCTATTACCCCGGGGTTCCACTGCATGCATTGCGGTTTCAGATCCGCTGCGCTGCGGAGCGGAGCCCCGAGCAACTCGAAAGAGCATGCGTGAGAAATACGACATGGTGCAATAAAAGCAATTGATAAAGACGTGTCCAGGACCCATACAACTGTTTATCCAGAAGAAGGAGGATCAGAAAACAAGTTTAGTTTGCAATCACTTTCACTTTCACTTCACAGAGACTTTCCTCATTAAATTGGGTACAAAAAAGCTTTGTTTTTGCAGATTTTACTGCATTTAATGCTTACTCGTGTATATAAACGGATAAATATTGGAAATAAGAAACCCAAGTGCGTATATTTTTGTATTACTTTGAAAATCCGGATGCTGTGCTTGTTTGTTTTCCTTTCTGGTGCGATCTGATCTGTGTTCATTGATGCGGACTAGCTCCGCCGTCGAAGAAAATAGAACTGCTACGTATCTCGTTCGCTGCGCAACGCATGCAGTGGAATCTGGGGATTACTGTGAAGTGTCTCTGTGATAAGAATTTCTATCAGTTCTCGTCTTGCTTCTCCTGTTTTTCCCATTTTTTTAATAAAACGTAATTAGTAGCAGATTATGTAGGAACATGAACTCCAAATGTTTCGAATGCCAAATGTTTATTGTCTACAAGAACTAGATGGAATCGGATTGTTGTGGAAACTAAGGCTGGTACATTTTAACATGGAGGTGTGGATGTGTGCTTACTCATTGTCTATTCAAACCCATATACTAGACACTGCTGTAGGAGTGAAACAGTAAATTGTGTCAAGTATGGCTTTCCACAGTATTTCACCTGGGATTTAAACTCCCATAAATCTGGAGTAGTCTCCACATTGAAATGTAGAAGAGCACATTTTATTGGCTACAAATTATTTGTTAAATTTAGCATTTCTTTTAGAATTAAAATTTAGTGAAATCCCTAATGTTCCAGACAAATGGCCCTCTAGGATAAATGGGGGAATGTATCAATGAATTTATTTCTTTCTGTCTGTATTTAATGGGTTTTCTTTAATGTTTAAATGTGCAAAGTCATTATTGGGTGTGTGTCCCTAAACACAAAATTGGAAACACTCAAAAGACAGAGAGGATTAGGCTTTTATCTTCAATGTTATTCAGCCAAGTCTATGTATGGCTGGGACACAGCATGTTAATTATGCCACAGGGAGTACAGAGATAGGACACTCAGGCTCAGAATACCAAACAACACAGGTGGGGACAAGTTCACAAGGGCCACTGAGGGAAGACACCTACAAACCAAATTGGGCAAGTCACATGTCACACAGAAGTGCATTATTTTAGATACATGCAGAGAGTGTCTTAGTTATATTTCCAAACAACGTAATGCCACCAATTGTATTACAGATGGCCATGGATTAAGAAAAGAAGATTAAGCAAAGAAAGAGATGGTAGCCTCTTATTCAGAGTTTAAGTGAGGGAGCTGGGCAAACGGCGAGCTGTGAGTCTCGTAAAAAAAACACAGCTCAATGAATGACAAAAAAGTGTGAACGAAGGAAAATGAAAGAATTCAGAAAGGATAGAAAAGGTTGGCTTCCAAAGCTTTGTGAAAGGCCAGTGTCTGTCGTTCCCACACAGGTCATCAACACTAGTCCTCTCCACTTGAAAAGAAATGGGGTCCACTCCGGGGCAACATTCCTCCTATAAACGAAGTAGACCTCAATCCATTTCAGGAGAGGAGAGAAGAAAGAGCTCTGTGAATACGATACAAAGAGATGGAAGGAGGTGGGGAAAACAAGTCAGAAAAATAAGAAAATCTCGTAAAGCAATAGCATAAAAGCTGTGTCCATCCTTTTTTTTTTTTTCCCCAATAAAGCATATTTGTACCTTTTGGCTTGTTCCTGGGAGTTACTCAGCAGTGGATTCCTAAACTTTATGGTGTTGCTGTGTTTAGAAGATAGGAGAACGGCTGAGTGGTTACAAACTCTAAAGAGCACTTTGAATATGAAGCCTTATAAATCACTGCACTGCCCAATAAAAATGCCACAATAAATAGAGACAACTTCAAAACATTCCCTTTAATGCTCCTCCAAACCTGTACACGTCCTACTCAGAGCTGGTGAAAACATGTAAATGCATTCACAAGTCACCATAGTCATATTATGAAATACTTTTTTAACAGAATGCTTCCGCTTCTTTTTAGCTAAATAAATCTGAATGAATAAAACATCTCAAAGTGAGGTGACATATCCTCCTGACTACCAGGAAAAAAAAAATATCCCAATTACTTATTTTTCTAATTTTCCCAGTTGTTTAGAAAGCATTGAATACACTGAATACATTTTTTTTTCCTTTATAGGTTTTTATTTACACTCTAATTTTACAGTAAAACATTGTCACTCTACCATAAAAATTTTTTTAAAGTGTTCATTAGAGATTCATTAAAAAAACATTACAATTCAATTTTGACCCAGAATTTGTTGAATGAAAAAGATTTAACATTTACTTCTCTTCTTTCCATAAAATGTGCTTGTGGTGATGGACACCATTTTCCTTGGAAAGGAAGAGGAAGTTCCCAAAACTCCACCCCTATAAATTTGGTATCATTCAAAAGTGCTAAACGTCCTCTTTAGAACACACAAGGAGTTGGTAAGATAGTATGCAGGGGATTGGAGATATTTGAGTAAACAAATGTCCACTAAAGAGGACAAATTTGAACTACGGGTAGTCAGGAGGATATTGAGGTTTGACACTCTTGATGTGGGAAACAAAAATCAGAACATAGTGTTTAACTCTTTGCTTTGACTTGTTCAAATTCAAATATATTCTACGTATTCACAGTGATTTAATGATTTCAATGGAAGCTTTCACAAACATCTCTTCTGAGGCTTCTCATTGAGTTTGGAACCCTTAGAGACATACAGTGAGGGTTGGTACAGCACAGTTAGCGACAAGATACCCCTTACATGTGAGCAGCTTAGGGTTAGGTAGTAAAAGTTAATGTTTTGTGAATGAAGTATAAGTTAATCATACATTTGCGTCTGTGACTGGTGATGTGGATTTGGCCTTTTTCTTTTTAATACAACATGTAGTCTTAGTTTATGGATGTTTACAGTGTAAATAGTAAAGATGAAGCATCAAGTATGGTACTGTGAATAAAAAAGGTGGAATTAAGAAACAGAAGCCCATTTAACTCCACTGAGTTTAATATCCACATTTAGTGTATTCTCCTGTTCGTCTCACACATTGCCAGCTGTGTGAACTGACACAGACCGCACACAACCATCAACCTGGTGGGCTTCAAGCATGTCTTTCATGCCCCAGCCTCCCACCCACTCTGCACTGACATGTTAGTCATTTATATATGCATAAATAAATTACTCACATGTACATGCTACTGGCATTCCAGTTCATATATTGTGACCGCAAAAATGAAGTCATTTTCAGGGTAAACATCATTACACTGTGGGGAAATGCAAATTATGTTCATTTGTGAATGCCTCCTGCAATCATGTTGTTTGTATTTTAGTTGTATATAGATTTGTTATTTTTTTCAACTAGAGAGACAACAACTGCCGGAGAAAAATTCCTTGTTTGTATTTGCATACTTGGCAATAAAGATGATTCTGATTCTGATTCTGATTCTGATGCTGATTGTAATAGAGATGTTAACACCCTTGTACCACTAATTATAACAACAGTGTAGGGCTGGGCAAAATCTCAGTTTTTAAGACAAATCAATATATTCAAAAGTGGGTGAGGGGTGAGCCTGTATTGATATACAGTTTATGCCATGTTAATTGTAGAGCCTTTCTGCTCATTTGCCTGTGTCTCCCACACTCAGACCCGCCCCTGTCTTTCTGAACACTCACAGCCTTCAGTAGGAGTTAGCAGTGTGTTTCCTCGCCTTATCTATAATCTTGTCAGAAAGTAATTTCTAGCCATGCTCAAAAGCTGCTTTTACATAAAGAGCAAGTAGAGTTACTGCAAGAACTAATGTATTCAGTGAACAGTGTTTTTAGTTTATATAGCATTTATTATGCTATTTAACCACCACTTTCTCATGTAACCATATGTTTTGCAGGTGTTAAAAGCCTGTGTGATTTGGCTTACTATTTGAGCTGTAGAAATTATTATATCAGACAGCAAGATATTAACTACAGTGCTGTGAAAAAGTATTATAAAGTATAAGTATATTTTTTTAACATTTTTGTCACTCTTAACTTTTTCAGATCATCAAAGAAATTTAAATATTAGACAAAGATAACTCAAGTAAACACAAAATGCAGTTTTAAGTGAGGATTTACTTTTTAAGTGTGAAAAGTTATACAAACCTACATGGCCGCATGTGAACATTGCCCCTCTCATCATCATGAATTAACTGTGATTAATCACAATACTTTAAAGGCTAAGTTCAATTTCATTATCCACACCCAGGCCTGATTACTGCCAGACCTTGAAGCAAAAAAATCACTTAAACAGAACCTGTCTGACAAAGTGAAGTAGGCCAAAAGATCTTAAAAAGAATCTATTAGTCATCATCTATTAGTCTGGAAAGGGTTACAGAGCCATTTCTAAAGCCATTATCCACAAATGGAGAAAATGGTGTACGTTCCTAGGAGTGTTCAGTCGACCAAAATTACCCCAAGAGGTCACAAAAGAACCCTCAACAACATCTACAACTGTAGGCCTTACTTGCCTTAGTTGAGGTCAGTGTACATGACTCAGCCACAACAAAGAGTTCCACCACTGACCAAAAAGAACGTGAAGGCTCATTTTACTTTTGCCAAAAAAACAAAAAAAACAAAAACAAAACATCTCCGTGGAAGGTGTGTGTCCCGTTACATCTGGTGTAAAAGTAACACAACATTTCAGAAAAAGAACATCATACCAACAGTCAAATATGAACGTGATAGTGAGGTGGTCTGGGGCTGTTTTTCTGCTTCAGAAATACTTGCTGTGATCGATGGAACCATGAATTCTGCTAACAAAAAATCCTGAAGTAGAATGTTCGTTCATCAGTTCATGACCTCAAGCTGAAGCACACTTGGGTTCTGTAGCAGGACAATGATCAATGAACACACCAGCAAGTCCACTTCTGAATGGCTCACAAAAACAAAAAACAAAATGGTGGTTTTGGAGTGGCCTAGTCAAAGTCTGGACTTGAACTCGATTGAGATGTTCATACTTGAAAATCCTCCAATGTGGCTGATCAGCAAAATTCCTCCACAGTAATGTGAAAGACTTATTGCCAGTTATCCGAAATGCTAGCTTGCTGTTATTGCTGCTGAGGGTGGCACAACTAGTTATGAGGTTTAGGAGGCAATTACTTTTTCACTCACCCACCACCACCACAGTTTGAATGTTTGAGCACTTGTGTGTGTGAGTGGGTTAATGGAGGCATGATGTAAAACCCAAGAAGGTAGAAAAGTAAATAAATGCATGCCATTTCCCATGAAGCAGAGGAAGTATAAAATTATGTTGAAAAACGGACAGATTTATAAGAATACGAAAATAATCAGCAGATTTTTAGGCCGGTCACTTTTGGGACAAATGGATGCAGACCAATCAGAGAAACAAATGACCTCATAAAAGCAATACCACAAAGAGGCTACTTTCATTGCATAAAGCCTGATCCATTATAGATCAACGATTATATTTGATCAATGGTGTTTAGCGCAGGTGGAAGAAAGGCTCAGTGAGTGGAGTTCCAGACCCACTTGAGTTCTTCAGCGTGTCTGGCAGGTCAGGCTACGTTTACACTGCATGTTGTCCAAAATCTCTCAGCTCACCAGCTAAACCCTATTAACATACCTGTACCACATTTGTGTCCGCTCTGATGCAGACATTTCCCCTGGTGAATTACACACGACAAACCACAAACAGCACGCGTTAAAGAAGAATTATCACAGTGAAGATAGATGAATAATAAAGACTTAGGGCCTGATCTTGTGGCCGGAGAAAAGCTTAAAGTCAGTGGTGCATGGTTGCTTTTCCATCTTCCACCTGGCACCAGTGTAGACGAGTCACAATGCTCCACTGTGGGTGTTCTGAGGCGGGGACTGGCACATTTGCCCCTGAAGCTGAGAAACACTGGGCTAAAGACTGACTGAAGCCTGATAACTCTGATGTATTCTGAGAGACATAGAAGCTGCGTGGAGATGTGAATTTTGCTGAAAAATTTAAAATATAAAAGATTAAAATTGTGCTGTTATTGCACAAAAAACAATGTAGCCTAAATCAACGAAATATACAATCATAATATAGGCTATAATCATCTGGATATTGATTGATTGCGATATTTCTGGCACCCACCTTGCCTCCAGTGTCTGTGTCACTGGTGTGTGTGAATGTGTGAGTATGTTTGGTGGTGGTCGGAGAGGATGTAGGCGCAGAATGGCTGCCACGTCATCGCCAAGATAGCTTACCACCACCAGTGTGTGACTGTGGCGTGAATGAATAATAGACTCAATTGTGAAGCGCTTTGAGTGACAAAAAAGCGCTATATAAATCTAATCCATTAATTCATATTTAAAACAATATTGTCCGATACATTTTACATTAAACTGTCATCATTTGTCAATATTGTAAACATATTTAGAGGATGAAATTATTTGAAAGAATAAAAGAGAAATAGAAAGACACAGACCTGACGGCGGTAACTCCAGACCTGGTTCTGGTGGAATCAGAGATCAGCTCGTCTCTGGGTCTTTCAGTGAGTCCTAATGGGCTCTTTCTCATCAGGCCCATCCGTGCGTACATCCACTTGTTTGCTGCAGGACTCTAACTGTGCATCAGCTCTGAGAAGTGGTGGAACAAAGCTAAATTTAGTCTGCTGTGAACTCCTGAACACCGTGGACTAAAAGCATGAGAAGTTGCCATATGTTTTAGCACCTGTAGCGTTTTATAAGCTGAGACACGCAAGAGCAATCATGGATGGACACACAAGAAAAAGTGAAGTCACATGTCAGTTTCCACAAAGGAAGCAGCTAAACCTTTGTATTGTCACTGTAGAACGGTTGAATGGCGATTTATCAAATAATGGAGTGAGTGTTTTTGTGCAAAGAGAGGAAATGGAATGTCTACCATCTCTCTGAGTAGATTAGTGTACTATGAGGACTTCCTTTAATGCAGTCATTATCCAAAGGGTAAATTTATCTACAATGATCATGCTGCTTTATTCACATTTATGCACCTGAAGTGTTCCTGGTACCGCTTCCTTCATTAGATCCACAGTTGAACGCTGCAAAGCTTTGTCTGTTTGTCCTATAATTTGTATGATGTGTTCATCCATCCATGTGCTGCTTCTCATGTCAGGTTATGCCTTGTTTTATTAACATTGCTCCTCATTTATTTAAGTAAAACACAAGCTGAACATGTCCTTTGTGAACACAGTTTGTTATCTTTGAAATACATGCCCTTTAAGTTCACAGCCAGTAAAACATCTAGAATTGCCAAATATCCGCTCTGTTCTTTCACCTCTGGCATATGCAATTTGACATGTCAATCTTCAGGTGGCTGGTGTGTGTTCTGATCCCACAGGTGAGCTTATGTTGCACAAATTGTTGAAAAGGTTCATGCTGATGGAAAGGTTGTTTTTGACCCCTGTGCCCAACTGACAGCTCCAACAATGGGTATCAGAACTGGACCATGGAGCAATGGAGGAAGGTGGCCTGGTCTGAGGTTGAGGTTGAGGAGTAATTCTGAGCCAGAATAGTGGGATTGGCTTCACTTTGTCCTCCATTGCTGTTCTTACATATTCTTACTTGTTCAACTTAAACCCATTGTAAATGAATAAGGCTTATGAATGAACATACGACAGCTGAGATGATTTTCTTTATGCCAAATAAAAACTTCTTGATGAGACTGAATTAATTGTTAATTGTATTGAGTCGTGAGCTGAAACTGTAACCAATCGATTTTCTCAGCTACAGTAAAAAAATGTCAAAGAGATAATCATTAATATGGTTTAGTGGCCTTTAAACCCAAAGGAGCTTACAAGGAATACCAACGGAGTTATTCAATCAAAGCTTTAACTATGCCATTGACATACTCCACTTCTTTTATTCTCATATTGATGCTGTGAGACTGTGCTGACTCAGGGGGAAAGTCAGCAAAAGAAAAGCTGACACATGAAGTGATTCCTCTTCCTAAACTTTCTACTGAATATCTGTGTTAAGTTGTGCCCTAATTACAAATAATTAGGGAATGTGAACCAGGCCAAGCAACAGTCTAGAACCTTCTATCTCAAATGGGGGTAAGCGTACTCAGGGGGTGCTTGAAGTTTTTTTTTTTAAAATACATACAAGTCAACAAAGTAAATACTACTAATAATAAATGCTGATATATATATATATATATATATATATATATATGAAAGATTATTTAAATTTATACTCTTCTTAAAAAGTCTGTGTCCCCTCCCCCAGTCATCACAATAGTTTGACCCAACCTGCACATAGGCAGGCCCCTAAATGTCATTACAAATGAGTGACAGCTAGCTATGGACCTGTGGTTGCGCAGCAGCGATGCAACGGGAAATTGAACCCAGACAGCACCAAAGAAGGCCAAGCCAGAGCCTCCAAATTTCTCCAGTAGACAGAGGACTATATTTTGCATTCAGCATCTCAATACAAAACACAGGTGTCACATTGGTAAGCCCACAATTTTATTTAATAATTTAATGACTCAATAAGTTATTTTTCTTTTCAATAAAAAAAAGGTCACTTATGGTTAATATTTTGCAAACAAAATATTGTTATAAAGATGAGTTATTAGAGAAACAGTGTTAAACATAAAACAAACACCTTTTTCACATCAAGGATTTTCAGCTCTTTTTTTAATCAAAAATACTGAACATGGTACTTGGATAAAAAATATATATTTTAGGGGGTTCTTAACTGAAGTTTGAGAACCACTGGTCTAGAACATCTGTATATAATTCTAGGATGCTACCACATCATTCAACTGTGCTGTGCACACCTCAGTAACATTTCAGTGTGAGGAGAATGTACTTTTATATGAATCTTTAAAGGTGTAGGAAATTATGCATCATCTAGAAATATTAATGTAGGTATTGGTTTACATCTTGGCTGGAATCTTAACTGTGTGAAATGAGAAGCATGGTCTAAACATATCTTATAAATTACATGCACATTTGTAACCTTTTCTCAAATGTGAGAAAGAACATACAGTTATTAAACATTATAAAATACTGTTGTGTTTTCTCAACTGCGTTTGAATCTCACAATTTATGTTGCATAAAAGATCAAGATCAAGTCTGGCTTTATATCAGAAAAACACTTTCACACTTTTCTTGGACTCCTCCATTTGGTCTGAACCAAACAGACCAAACAGCTGGTCCATGTCCAGCAGAACAAGATGGTCTCAGTCTGGACCAAAATTAAAGAAGATTTGGTTTTCTTGCAGTGTAAAATGGCTTTTGGTGACAGATTGAACTTTCACACCAAATACAGGTAAGGAAAAAGGGTAAAAGGAAGAAGGAAAAGGCATCCTCAACTCAGTCAATTACTTTTAAACTCCATTGCTGACTTTATGGTTAGGCTTTAAATTGAACAATCACACTGCAACTTTACATTATGTTAAATAAAATAGATTTATTATAACCAATACAAATGACTGGTGTGCCAAAAATAAATAAATAAATCCTCACAGTCCAAAGGTCAGCACAGGACAGATAGTTACAGCTTGAGATACAGCAGTAATGATGTCATTAATGCAAGTGAGTCGTATAAGTGGCTCATCATTCATGTGAATATTGACATTTTCAAAGGGCTCTCTAAAAGCTCCACCTAAAATGATTCATGCTGTCGTAGATAATAAGACCCGGTTTAGTCACAAAATGATTTGGACAGATTTGTGATGTGCTAATAATATTATTGATCCAACTGTGCTATTGCTCTGTATTTATGACTGACTTTAATAGATTATGCATGATGAATTGAAAGTGCACACAGGTGCAAAAAAAAAAGGAGCATATAACTACTTTGCCAACTTGCTTCCGATTTCATTAAAGAAATGTAGGACAAGTGCAGCTTGCAACTTGAATTGATCGGGGTACAGGTAATTACATACAGAGTCCCAAAAATCGCCCAAAGCTGACCTCTCTGCTCCTATTAGCCTTGCCTTAAAATCAATAGTTTCAGTTGAGGGAATAGCAGTAAGTGCTATTGTTATTGGCCGAGTACGGAGCAGTGGAGCGGCTGTTTCTAAATTGCTTTGGGATTATTAAAAGGTGCTGGTGGTGGGGCCTTTGGAGAATATTATCTCGGAGGGAGTGATAGTCGAGAAACAAAAGAGGAAGTGAGTCAGAAAGATAGGACCAGAAGTAAAAAAAATTCTGATAACATATCTGCACATCTGCCCTGCCTCTAATTAAAAAACCCTGAAATAGAGGTGACCACACCTGGCCTGATTATAAAGTAAGGTTATTAATCTAGATTCATATGCACATAGACTGCAGTGAGGCGGGGGAACTCACATACACGCTAACTTTGGTCCTGGAAAGTATTTTTAGCTGGTGTTAGCTTATGAGTTTTCACTGTACAAAGGTCAATTGTGTAACAAACTATTTATCTGATAAAATAGTTTTTATCAGATAAATGTCCAGATGGCTATGGATACATAGCCATCTGTTTTAATTGGCTTTCACTTACATCTGGTTTAAAGTTAGCTTTTCAGTAAATAAATGTTTTTACTCTAATCCCCACCAGCCAGACACAAATAATTTTCCATAATATTGCTCTAAGATATGTATACACATGTGGGTCCTTAAATGTGGGAGATGATATTTACAAACACTAGACTAAGAAACTCGTGAACAGTGTTAGATTAAAAATCTGCTTAAATAAGTTACAAGTGAGGCTTTCATTCAATTTTCAAACCAAGCAAAGCAAGCCATTGTAAGTCTTGGCCATGTTTAAGCATTTTACATTTGTTCCAGCTTAAAAGTTTGTTTCTTTTAAGTTTTCTTCAACTTTCAACTTTTTTTTGTAAAAAAACCCAAACATAGTACTTAGTAATGCGTTCAAGAGTACTTGTCTGGTCAAATGGCTTTATGGAAAGAGACAAAGGCATTTGTCAGTCTTTAGCCAGCTGCTTTTTATAGATACAATAGGCATTTGGGACACGAACACACACTGCCTCACTAAAAGAACAGGTGACACAACTGTAGTGGTTACTCTTTGAAATGATCCTGATGCTAAAATGTGCACATAGAAAACAGCAATCATGGCAATTTCAAGATAAACTAAAAAACATAACGTAATACTTACTTCCATATGCTTTAAGTCATAATTAATATTCTTAATCTTCATTCTTTCAACCACAAGAAACCTCTTACTCCAACACAATCTGTAGTACTTTTTGTGTCCACACACCCATCGTAGGGAGCCTCCTCTGCATCCACTTTGCATTAGTGATGTCCCAGCCTCTGCAGGCCAGCATCACTCACATGATGAAAAGCTGAGCAAGCATCTTAACCAAGTATATTAAAAGAAGATTACTACCAGAGGTTGGGTCAGTTCACAAACTGCACCAGCTCATAATGTAGAGCTGTACTCAAAATCTTAATGTAACTGTTTAATGAAAGAATGACCATGTGATTTTGCAGTATTTAAAATCATCATGTACAAGATTCTACTCTTATAATCCTAATCCTGACTCAATGTAACAGTATTTTTCATGTGTACTGTAACCAGTATATTTACTGTATGTATTCTGCATCTAATTCTAGGAAGTTTTCCATGACCCTGCCCATTCTATCCATAAAGAGTATAAGAAAAGTGATGTGAATGGAATGCTTGTCATTTTAGCTGCTTTTATTGTTGTAAAAGTGTCCCTGGGTTCCTGTGTGGAGCTGAGAGTGCGTTTTTTCGTGTGAAACAGGACGAGGCAGCACCAAACGACCGTTCAAAGTGACAGGTTGGAGATATGCTAACAAACTACCACACGGCTACAATAAACTTAGTCAAAATAAACACAATGTGGACTAAATGATCAAAACATTCAGATCAAACAGGTACCAACTGACAACAATCAGAAGTGCAAAATCTATTGGTCAAACGGTCAAATTACATAAATTAATTATCATGCAGTAAATCACTGGTTGTCAATATAACACAACAATTAAAGCCATTCTGAGCAAAAGCTTAGATAGCATGTCACAATGTAATGTCACTAACCAAAGTAAATACTCGCTGTTCACTTGTGCAGACACTTTTTTCCTTTTTCCAATCCGCTTACCATTTTCCCCTCCTCCTTCAAACCAGCAGCTTGTTTCTAGTCCAAGCTCAGTAACAGCATCACTGGGATGTCTTTCTATCATCTGTTTAAAACTTAACCTGAGAGGGCTGTTCCCATAAACTAGGCGGCTTATTTCAATAAATGAAAAATTATGAGATTACAGTCTGCATGGAACACAATTTATTTTAATATTTAATGATATTATAGTCTATTCACATATATTTGTGTGGATGTATATATGTTTGTGGATCACTCATTTTTCCACTGTGGTATTGTTTCCGGAGATATCATAAATTTGAAAGACAAAGTCAGACTTTAAGGGCACACTATGAAATTTTTTGGTGTGACGGGACAGTATTGTATGGCAATATAACTTTTTATGCAACTTTTTATATCTCTGTTAGAGTGCAGTCTAAGTTCGCTGTTTATGTGTGTAGTAGGCTAAGGCTATACATATCATGTTCAAAACCTTTATGTACAAATAATAGCATTTATCACTTGAGTTATTTGAGAGTTTGTGGAGGCTGTAACGGTTGGAGTTCACCAAAAGTCGTGTTACAGCTCAAAAGACAAAGACCCCAAGTGGACACAAGACCAGGACTAAAAGTTAGATTTTTCATTGTCCAGTGAGTAGAAGCAAGCTGGTCTGGAATGGTGCTGGAGCTGAATGAGTAGTGAGTGGCCGGCAGGATCTGGAGCTGGAAACACAGGAGACAAAGGTAGGTTCAACAGGTTAAAAGATACAAAACTCAGTAAAGAGCAGCCACCTGAAAATCACAATTTAACTGACGGAACAATCTGTCAGTGAAATGGTGAACTGGGTCTTTGTAGTGTTATTGTACTTTACACTTTTATTCTCTATTTACACTTTGCAAACCCTTAATAAGATTACATTAGATATGATGTAATATGCCCTTTGTTTTTGAACTTTTATTGGCTTTATTATTTCTGTAAATGTGTCCACTTTTTGTAATAAGGCATTATCTTGTCCTGTGTTCACAAACCTGAGCAGTACACTGATAGAAACTAAAGTCAAATGTTTTGAACAAAGCATTACCTGTTACAGATCCTTTTATGTCCCTCTGATGGTTCATGTCCTGTCCAGTGCTTTAGGAGGACAAAGGATACCATTGACAGCAGCTGGACAGAAAAACAAAAGCTGTAAATGACTGTAAACCGAGCTAATACAGAAAAACAAACTGATAGCGCTCATGTAGATAATGAACAGCAAGCAGCTTCTTAAATACATTATTACAAAAAATAAATATATTGCTGCACTAAGAGAGCTATAAAGCTTGACAGAAACAACAATTGTTAACTTACTTCCGTGTCTTTGTGAAGGGTGAAGGTAATAGACTCATTTTATGCCATAAAAGTATATATATATATATAAGTTCATCTCTGAAATATTTTCCTCTTTTGTGTTTTCTGTGTTTTTTGTGGATTTAGCGATGACAAATATCTCCTAAACAGTGAGAAAGTCCGATAATTTTATGCCTCTACAGCGCACCGCCATGTTTTCTCCTCTCTTCTGGGTCACTGCCTGAGATATCACTGGTCACGTGACAGCTGCAATGAATGCTCCGGCCAATGTTACATTTTAAGTTTTCCAACAGGGGACAGCCTCAGACTGAGAGGAGACTTATTTACCCTATTTCATGCCAAAGAACCATCTGAAATGGCTTTGATGCTTTGTTTTTGTAGGTCAAAAGTTGCGTAATGGGCCTTCAACAGTCTTCATCAGTAGATTAAATGATTTCTGTATTGAATTATTCTTGTTTGTATTTCAGTTCACATTGTTACTTTTGTTAAACGCACTTAATCCAGCAAGAAATAATGATCTCATATTTTACTTGCTCTGGAAAACTGAGGCGAATTATAAGAGAATAATAATAAAAGTGAGAGATTTCATGGCTAAATAATGTAATAAGGGGAAAAAAATATGTTCAAGTATTTGCTGCCCCCATCTCTTAATTCCATGTGATTTTCTATCTCAACCCTTTACTTGATGCTTCACTGTTGTTCAAGTATGTGTGCTATCCATCAGTAATCCCAACTTCAAAGCGCAGCAGAAAAGAATGTATCCTCCAAACTGTTGCGTGTTGAGGATTAGATGTACAGAGAATTATGGCGAGACTGTAAATAAAATAAATGTGCGAGTGCATTCAAAATCATTCAGATAAACAAACAGTGCATTTGCTCAGCCACAGCCAATTCCTCGAGGCATTTTCACTTCGTATAGGATTGGGACTATATAAACATCTCAGTGGGTGGATTAGACGAATGGGAGGAGAAAAATGGGGTGAGTACATTACGAAATAAAATAATAAAAAATATCAGCTCTCAGTCTTCAAAGGGATTCTCTGAAAATTGCAACATTGTGTGTCTTTTACATTTCAAGATGTTTTACAGTCCCTTTTTTTGTTGTTTTACGATGCTTCTTATACTTTGCCCTCTTGTTTTTCGCGATTGACTCCCTCATTTAAATTTTTTTCGTGTTATTAAAAGCAAACAATGTAACTTTAATGATAAAAATGCAACTTCACTTGGACAATAATGCCCTACAACACTACTGCAGGTCTCAGATGCCAATATAATCTGTAAAATCCATTAAAAACCCTGGAAATTGGAGTGTGGGAGGAACCTGTCTAAGATGATATGAAGTCAGGCTTCCTGCAGAGCTTCTCTAAGTATTCTCAGAACTTCTTCACAGCTCGGCTTTAAAGTCTGGATGGATGGACGACTAGATGGCAGTGAGGCCCCTGCCATTTTTCTCTCCTCCTCAGTTCCTCTCAACAGGAAGCCAATGTAATATGCTTTGATCTGTCCTCTTTCCACTCCTCTTCCTCGCTCTGCCTCTCTAAGCACAGATTACCGCGCTATATAGAAAAAAGGTAATACTCTGCAGGTTTGCCCTTCATCCCATTTCGTTTGGCTGATCTCTTCATCCATCAGCACTCCGTTCATCACGTTGCTCCCACAGTTGTGCCACATTACCATAAGTTGAAATATAGTTTTATACAAAGAGGTGAATTTTGTCGTATTGATTGCTCCCTATCACGTTTTTCCTGCCGGCAGCCCCCAGATGTCCAGCATTAATGGTCCCGACCTTTAGACTCTTAAAGGTCATGGTCCATAAAGCCAGTATTTCTACAGGTCATTAGCTGCGGACTCCTGGAGAGGCTTTGTGTGTGATCAGGGTTTTGATATGCTCTTGAGTTTTATAAAGAAAGCTCTTGTGATCCTCATTCTTTTCTATATAGCAAAAAGAAAAGCCACAAACCCTTTTAAACTGTGATAATTTCAGGGCGTCTTGGTGGCTCACATGAGCACACAGCTTACCACATGTTTGAGTGACCTGGATTTGATTCCAGCTCAGGTCATCTGCTGAATGTCATTCCCTTCTCTTTCACCCTGTCTCCTCTCTCCAATAACTGGAAGGTTGGCAGTTTGATTCCTGCTCCCTCCTACTCAATCTGCCATTCACCTGCCTTGCCTCCAGTGCCACAGTACCGGTGTATTAGATAAGTTTGGTGGTGGTGAAAGAAGGCCACGAGTGCCGTGTGTATGGCAGCACTCTCTCTGCCTGCCCCAGTTGCACCTCTTTTGAATGTGGGTGAATGGAAGCATGTTGCAAAGCCAGAGAAGGGTATGAAAAGTGCTATATAAATGCAAGACATTTACCATTTACCATCTTCATTGTCTCTAAATAAAGGTAGAAGGCCAAAAAATATGATCATTAAAATGTGATATTTTCCTAAGAGAATTTTACAAAATATTTTTCTCCTCATGTCACAAGTCGACCCCACAAGGTGAAGATAAAAGACCTGCCTTGTAATGTTGTAAATAGTCCAAAAATGATTGCCACGGTTCTGTTGACAAAAGTATGTGCTGAACTGAGTTGGAACAGCATTTACAGAAAGGTCAGTTTTGCCTTCACACCTGTCTGTATTTGGTTATTTAAAAACCATCATTTTAAGAGCCTTCTAGCACACTGCCATGGCTTCATTTAGTACAGTCCAAGGACTCTGACACATTAAATATTTTTTATTAAGATGATGAAGTTGCCCCGTAGTACAGATGCTATCTGTTTTATACAGTGTTATTAAAGTTTTGGTTCTAAATATGCAAACATTATTCTGGTACGACCTAGCAAACGCAAAAACAAAAAGATGGTTATTTGGACATGAAGCTGTGGGATAGACAAAAACACCAACCAGATTGAGGCAGGTATTTATTAGGTTTCTCAAGTCTGTGTCACTGGTATATGTTGGTCACATCATTGCAATTGTTAACAAAGTTTAGCCTCACAAGTTGAAAATGCTTCCTTGAAGCACCTTGTTGGTTTACCTGGTAGAGCACATTGCACAGAACTGTTGGACCTTAGGGTCAACTCCTGGCACTGGTTTTTTCTGTGGTATTCCCTTCCCTTTCAGCCCCATGTCTACCTACTGGGAAAAATGCCAAAAAACATACAACATTCTAGCTGCAAATTGTGAGCTGTTTCTAAATCATTCAAAACAGAGGTCTCAAACTCAAATCTACTTGTGGCCATCTCTAATAATGTCATGTCACTGGAGGGTCAAATAAAGGCTCAAGTAATAGTGTGAACTTCAGAAATGTCCCTTTTTATTTCCTTTTTCACTGTAGCAAAGCTTTAACTCATAAAAACTGACAACATTTAGTACAGTTACCCTTAACTGCACATCAAATGCATCTTTATTCTTTTTATTCCAGAATTCTGCTCATAATTTTGAACCTATTAAAGCTTAACCTAATGTATTTTGTTTTTGAGAAAATTTTGACACCTGCCGAGGTTTCTGCTCACACAACTTGCCACATTGTAAGGCCTGTCAGTCCTGGGAGTGGATCCCTCCTTCTGTGGTTCTCCCTGAGGTTTCTCTTTTTTTAAGTTTTTCCTTACCCTAATGAAGGGTCTAAGGACAGGTCAGGTCATCCTGTTTGCATATTTACTATCTTTTGTTTTTGTGAAGCCCTTTGTGGCAATTGTTGTTGTGATACTGGGCTATATGAATTAAATTGAACTGAAATTTGCTCTAAAAGATGTTACAGTTGAAACCCTGAGTACAGACTTAAGACAGGCATCACGTAACCTGGATCTATATTTGCATCTATGAAAGTTCATAGTGGAGAAAATTTGTGTGCTTCCAAAAAGACACAAAACTTAACTAAACATTTTACAAAGCTCTGGGAAGGATGTGGTTATATCTCTCATTAATTGTCCAATTATCCTGCAAGTCAGTAAGTTCCATTTCCAAATCAGATGGGACATTCTGAACATCAGCACAGAAGGGTCTGCAAACAGCTGGAAAGTGTCAGAGTGTGCTTTAAAGACAGAAACGTTGATTAAATTTGTCCACAAGAGTTCTGCATGTTGGTTTTTTGTAGCAATGTGGGTTTTCCACAGTCTTAGTTTTGCCTAAAAGGTTTTTCCTGGGCTTTTGAGCTTCAAGTTAAGCATGTTTAGTTCTTGTGTTATATCCACTAGAAATGGAGGGCCCATGACCCATTTTGCGTCATCAAATTCAGTCACAGTAATTCTGCCATCCTTCATGAATGTCTTAATTTAATCTCTTAAGTCAAAAAACCTCTTTATGACGTGTCCTCTGCTAAGATTGGCCTAACAGAGGACACCTCAGTGAATTATAGTCCATCTCCATATGCTGCCTCAATTTCTATGAGTACTATGAGCAGCCTGACATGTCTGTTGATGTATAACACAGTGCAGTGCTATAGCAGGGTGGGCATTATCATTCTCCAGCTTTCTTTGTACTAGTGCAACCGGTCCATTTTTCTTGCAGATTATATACAGGGCTCCATCGGTTGTGATGCGTATCAGTCCGTTCCATGGTAGACCTGTGTGCTCTATCACAGTGCACAGCTGCTGGAATATATCCTTGGCTGTGTGATGGGCATGCATGGGACACAAACTTAACAATTCCTCAGTTATTTCAAACTGGTTATTAATACCATAGATGAAAATGGCTAGTCTCTCAGAAACTGTCCCTTGGTTAATGGCTTTCTTGCTTTGATGATATGTTCACTCACCATATAACTGCATGGCCTCAACCGCAGCATCAGCATCCTTTAGTCCATAAACTCCTTTCATGCATATTAAACAAGTAGCATTTCTATTAAATTCCACAAAAAATACTGCACTGTCCACCTGTCTTGAAACTGTCTGTGTTCATCATCGATTTTTTGTTTGTTTCTCAAATAAAAGCTAAAGGCAAAACAAAAAACAAAAAAACAAAAAACATCTTTAAAGTGAGGGGTTGATACAAACATTTGGAAGGTGGGTGTTTGGTTGTGTTCTATAACTGTACATTTGTGGTGCCATAGATTTTATGTGTTGATTTAATGTGTTAACTTCCAGTCCCCTTTCCTTTGCTCCCCACCTATTTTCTTTCAGCATCCGCTAACCCACGACTAGATCCTAGTAAGGGGGTCCCTTCTCAGCTGGGTGAACTACGAGAGACCCCACACTAAGTCTCATCCACCCCAGCTATCATCTCAAGAACCCTTAGCACACTCCACCAGCTCAGCACCTTCATCTAGGTTACATTTCAATTCAATAAACATGTTAACTCTTCATAGTTGTACCGCGCTCCTTGCTGGTGAAATGCCAATTAATAATATACAGTACAGTGAGTGAGTTAAACATAATTATATTATTCGGGTTGAAACCTTTGGAAGAAAAATGCTGCAAAGAGAGATTGGATTTGAAAGCCAAGCCGACATCTGAGTGTGACCCAGAGTGAACTGAACTTAATCAGCAACATTCATGCAGTAATTCAAGAAAACTTAAAGGCTAATTTTTGTGAACTTTTATGGCTCATTTTCTTGATAGAAAATGGGTCAGACCTGGATTAGTTGAAAGGTTTCCATGAATGCAGATTTGTCAGACTGTGTCAAAACTCATCCTGTTTCAAAATAGCCTCCAAAATAATACAGCACATAAAGAAAAGAATGGCAAAAAGCCCATTATTATTCTTATGGCACATTGGAAGAGTTTCAGCAGCTGCTATGGCCAATCAGACGGGAGCATTTCCAAAACTCCAACTCCACAGGGAGCCCAGTCCTGTAGCTCCCAGAAAGGCTCTTTAGGAAACATTTCAATAAAGTGCAGCTTTATAAACAACAATATGAGAAGTTGCCTTTTCGTCATGAAAATGAAAGGCATTTAAAAAAAAGTGGTCCAGTGCTTAAAGTTTTCAAATTCTAAGAACACATTTGGTAATTCTAGTGAGATATTCTATGCAGTGGGCATAGATCTGCTTGATTTCTTAACATTGTAAAGTATAGTATAAATAAAGCCTGTGTGTTTGATTAAATATCAGAAGATGGTGCAGCAAAAACAGGATTACTGCTGCAGCCTCAAAACACCAAATATCAATTCAATTTTATTGACTCTAATCTTAATGCCCAAAACTCACATGCACTGAATGTATGTCATTATGTTACATATCTCATCACTGTATAATGTGTTCTGTTAAACACTTGATTAACCTGGTGTGACCTGTGATATATTACATGTGCATACATAATTTCCTCTCACTCATTATCTCTGGAGGATGAAAACAGTCTTAATGAAAATACATGACGGCCATGACCCTGTTACATCTTTGGGACAAGAAATTAAATTATTGTAGGGCACTGTTGCAGAGCTGTGTTGTTAGTTGAATGGGACATTGTCAAAAGGACAACGAACAATTATTATTCTCTATTCTCTGTTCTCTTTATGTCATATTAAATTGAGTGGCTTCTAATGTTGTTTATTATGGTAGAGTTTTTATCCAATTATATTTCAGCTAGCTTGTGTTGTCAGGCAAATTTCACTTGCCTGAGACCTTCAGAATCAACAGAGCAGGCCCCTGTGCACTGTAAGTGAACGGACACAGTCAGTTGCAATAGCCAATCAGATCTTGATTCTGCTGACCAAGGCCAGCTAGAAGGTCTTACGTTGAACTGGACATGTACGCGTCCTGTGATTGGATAAGCACTTGCTAGAGCCTGAAAGGTGGCTATTTGCAGAATATCGAGCTAAACCCGCACATCCAACAGCTATCAGTGTATTTTTAACTCATAATGGCCGAAGGAGGAAAAGAGATTGATCTGGTTGCAGATATACTTTCCACGTACTTTCCTTTTCAAGACGGGCCTTTCATGAAAAGCTGGATATTGTGAGAAGAGGTCGGCCAACCCCTGTGCTAGCTAGCCTGTCCCAGCAAGGAAAAGGGTTTGTCCGTCATTTCCAGACGAGCAACTATGAGTTTTAAGGCAAAATGTAGCCCCTACATTAAAGATGACATTATATTTTACATAGTGGATAATCAGGCCCTGCTGCATGAGCCATAATGTTTTACAAAGTGCAGTTTTTAACAGCATCAGCAGTAAAACTGAGAAAATGTTTTTTTTTATGCTGTCCCAAATTATGTTACAGGTGATGTATTAAAGTAATGCCTGATCAGAATGAACTTTTCATGCCTTCAAACCTTACAGCTATATATAAATGTATTGCACAATATACTGTCCTGGCAACACCTATTGCAGCTCTGCCCGCCCAGGGGGAGGCAACACAGGTACGAGACACTGCAATATACGCAGCTGCATACTTCATCTGAGCCTCAATCTCAGATAACTTTTGTATAACTTTTTCCTGAAGTAAACATAAATCAAGTTTTATCTGAGAGAGGTGTGATATTGCCTTATGCATGAAATATTTGAAAAGATAGAATCAATCTGCTCAATGCACCAATGTACAAGAAACAAAGAAGACTGATGAAAACCCAGAATATTCCTTGATATAAGCAATTTGTAATATTCAGAAAATCTAAAATAATTCCCCTTTTCAAGATGAGGGTGCAGCATTTTTTATATCACCACCGGGGCAATGTTGACATTTACTTTATAGACATTAGGGGGCAGTGTCACGAGGGCATATCCATGATGTCATATGTTACATATCTTAGGCTATATCACACAGTGTATTTTCATAAATGAAAATGATACATTTATCATTTTATTTGTCAAGATGGTGCATGAAGAGAACACTTGACCCATGTTCCAAATGTCACAGGTTTGAGTCCCACTAAGGGCAGTTTATCCCATTACACTCCTTACTTTCAGTGTTCTTGAAAACATTGTCTGCAACTACAGATTAATTACACTAATGATATCACACAGTGTTAGCGTTGGCAACATCTACAATATATTGTTCCCTTTAGAAAATTCAAAATGAATAAGGAGGAACAGGGCCAGAGGTCAGAACATGACCTTGTTCTGGTGTGAGTGTGTCCTGATGTTAACCCCCGTTCTGACTTTACAACATGTCTCTTAGTTTGCTTTATGTGACTAGTGAACAGACATATTTGAAAAGAAATGGCCAAAGTGGAATTCAATACATTTTGCTCAATATCACATAAAGTGGTTTGGATGCTCATTTGAGCAGAAAAGGTTCAGGGAGATGGAGAATTGATGTGTGATGGGAGAAGAGAGGCTTCTGTCGAATGCCTAATGGCACCGCACACATCATCAGTCACTGAGACTTTCAGGAGACAAAACCAGGCATGGACCAGGGACAGCATTAATTACAGGTCTGTATTCTGCGTGTGTTTAAACCTCAATGTCTGAACTACACTGAATTTTTTTTGTCATTTTGTAAATACAATTTTAATGGTTTTGAAGATTGATTTGTTTTTAAATGTCTTGTTTAAGTCAGAGTAGCACAGAAGTGATGTAGTAGGCTACTGATGTGATGTAGATTTGGTTACAACCTTCGCTTAGTATGTATTACAAATAGCATGCATAGTGTTGTATATCAAACTGCTAAAGGCGAAGGATCTTGGCTTTGCATTTAATTTGGTCAGACAGTTCTAGAAAAAGGAGTGCATCAAATGGTTCCTTAAGTCTTCAAAATACTAGTTGATATTCAGCTGTACTGACTAAGGTCTAATTTCTACAGAAACATCACTTGCTCACCAGACCTTGAGGAAAGCATGTGTCAGAATTTTATTACTAACAATAGGTTCTATCATAGTGCAGTCTTGTGTTGTCTGACAATTCCACTTTTTAAGCAGCTTCAACATGTTTCTTATTTCGCTTAAGTATAATAGCCTGGATGTGTATTCATCTCCAGCTTGCTCCTACAAAGCTGAAGTACCATTACACCTATAGCATGTGTAACAAAGAATAGAGCGAAATTGCTAACGTTAGGCTGACTTCTCCTTTCTGTGCGTTTCTGCTCATCATTTTTGGAACCACTGATGTATTCTACCTCCTGCTGTGGTGTTTATGCTGCGCCCGCCTTCACGCTCATTTCACATTTCCCTGTTTCCACTGTCTATCATCGCCAACAAAACATAAATAAACTGGATTGTTACTGGGGGCATCAATTTTCTCCTGACGCTATCATCCCAGCTCTAACACTGCTCTTCTTATTCAACTGACTCCTCTTTTTTTCGCCTGCTTTATGTCCTGACCTCTCAAAATTTCCAGCATGGCAAGCGGCTGCCACCGCGCCGGGGGGATTTGAAGGGATGATCGAGTGAAGATGATGTGCTTTGCAGTTTGATTTTTTCATAATTCCCCCTGCTGAGGATGTATAATACTTGATCCGCAACAGTTTAGACAGCGTGCTGGTGCTCATCGGTGCGACTCATCGTGAAACGTTTGTTCCGCTGTGGACTTAGCAGAACAGCACCCAGCACACTTGAAAGTCAAAAGATAGGGCTTAAATTGCATCCTTCCGTCAGAACGGAGCAGTATGAGAAATGCAGGTAAGTAGTTGATACTTTGATTGTTCATGGAGGAAGTTGATTTTCAAAGAGCCATAACAGAATTCAGACATGACATGACATCATCGTCGGTTCATGTCACAATGATTGAGTTAAAGGGGTGAAGGCAGCTTTTGCAATCCCACAAGACATAGCTATGTAATGTTAAAAAACGAGTAGTTCATAGTGCAATTATTAGTATAATATTATTACTAATATTATTCATTCATTAATTTTCTACAGCTTAATCCCGCAGGGGGTCGCGGATGGCTAGAGCCTATCCCAGCAGCTTTGGGATTTAGGCGGGGTACACCCTGGACAATGATCAATTTGTTGCAGGGCTGACACTTATTGGCAAACATTGACAGACAACCATTCACTCTCACATTCATTCACAAGGGATTCTTCAGAGTTGCCAACTGAGCTATACATGCATGTCTTTGGGTGGTGGGAGGAAGCCGGAGATCCCGGAGAGAACCCACGGTGACACGGGGAGGACATGCAGACTCCTCACAGAAAGACCAGAGTGAGCTGACGATGTTTGAGTCAGCCTCAATCAGCCAAGGATGCTTGAGTCGGCCAGGATTTGAACTCACGACTAACTACTCTGCTACCGTTTAATAATATTATAAATTATTATTATTATAGTGCTTTTTTTTTTGCTTTGGTGAGACCATTTTTTACTTTTTGAGGTTGAAAATTTTCTGTTCACTGTTAATATTTTCTAGGCTGCTTAAACTGGCACCTTGTGTTTTCCCACATTGGTTACTTTTCTCCTGCGTCTGGTCTGATGAGGAACTAAAGATGACCGATGTTATGATAAGTGTCCATTTTGCAACTTGCCACTATGAACAAACTGCACACTTGAAAGCAAAAGTGTAAGACACTGACAAGAGGGCTGTCAGCAGGAAATGGGCTGAGGTAATGGGACAGAAGAAGGTAAAAAACATTCGAGCAAAGGTGTGTTCTGAGGGATGTGATCCAAAAAGACAAAACAGCAAGAAAAAGGGAGCAAACACTGTCATCCTCTCATCGCTCATCTCCTCCATGACACACTTCACGAGTTGTCAAATTAGACTTTGACTTATGTAAAAGCTTTTGAACAGGCATTTATTCCCCTCCATGTCAAAATTCCTATGTTGGTGTCTACTTATTAGGAGATAAATGCATTTAGCTTGTTTTTTGCTCTAAATAAATTGAAAGAATGAAAGCAGCACCAGAGGAGGCTTCAGTAGTTCACTCACACTTGCACATATGTAACACACACAAAGTGAAACACACATTAAAGGCTCATGAACACCTGAGCAAGCGAGATAAACAACACTACATGTGCCAGATACTGCCAGAAGAAACACTGTCAACTTTAATAGAAAAAGGTTCTGATAAACATTGCAACAAAACAGATAATTAAGATACAATCTGATGTACTTAAAAGCATTTGATACAACAAAAAGTAGTTAAAGGCCCTTTGGCGTTATGTGCCCTTAGTAACGCAGTGACTTCCTGTCCAGAAGGTTTTACTGGGTTTGTTGACCATATTTTTGAGGCCATTTATGGACCCCACTGTTAATCCCTGTCATAACAGAGGCATTATCAGTACCCATACCCAGGAGTTTCTTTTTTTAAGAGAACACTAATCTAGGAAAGACACAAAAGCACGGGCTATAGGTCTGGCATCTCCTCACTCCAACTCATGTTGAAAATGTTGAAACTATTGCTTGCTTGGTATCACTTAAGTGCCTTATTACACCCCAGATACTTAGACACACATCTGTGGACTCATTGAGGAGGAGGCTGAAATGCTGGTCCCCCACACCTGTGACTTCTTTTTCAGAAAGTATGAGCCAAGTAATGCCAAGTTGGTGTTAAATTTGTCATGTGCATTTTAAAGTGGGTAGCAGCAAGGGAGTGCTTCTCCAATGTGATCACATTCCAACATGGAACAGTGTTCAGCCATACCTAATGCCATGGTGGCCTCAGCCTTTTTTGTACTGTCAATTTTTAACCATAAAATGCTTGTTTTGGGAACTGTTAAAAGGTTTGCCTTTTGAGTGTGTGAGTTATGCGTAGTAATGTGTTTTTTATATCACAAGTTTTGCTTAGAAATCAACCTTTCAATACAGGCAGTCTGCCTGTGTATCATCTCCAATAAACAACTTCAATTAGCCTTTGGGTTTAGGGTTTGATTCCTGCTCTTTTCTGTATTGTGTACAGTTTAGACTGAGATATAATGAGCTAGCCAGCTACATGTAGCTTATCTGACAGAGAGGCACACACATGAGGTGAGTAAGTGACTGAGGCTGTGTGAGTCAAATGCAGTGATTTATTTTGGACAAAGAAAATTTTACATTTACATCCTGCTCTGACTGACCACCTGTGAGTGCTTTGGGACGGGGAAAGAACCTACAGCAGCTCACACTGCTCGTTGAGAAGAGTAAGAATGATTCGTGCTTTCATGTCAGAGTGTTCAAAAGTCTACAATGACATCAGAAAAATCACTAGATTTGAAAACTGCATGTGTACACATGCTTGCTAAATAGCCACTAACTGCAACATTTTCTTGGAATATACCATTGAGTAGGCTTCAGAGAAACTTGGCCCTCTTTATCATCTTTTGTTTTCTTTATTTAAGTTGTTGTTAAGATCAGTATAATGGCAGAAGCGAAGAAATATATGCTGTCTTTAATTATTAGTAAATTATTAGTAAATGCTTGGCAAGCAAGATTGAACAGCCCCTGTTCGAATCCCTTAAATGATCAGAGAAAAATAGAGAACAATATACCTTTTACACATCAGTGAAGCAACCAAACAAAACCACTGAGAGCAACAACCTGTTTTACTGTGTTACTCTTGTTCTCTATTTCCAATTTCTTTGTAAAATACTTCACCTTACTGTGATGTAATATGCATTTGGTTTTTGACTTTCTAATGTGTTGGCTTTATTATTGCAGTAAAAATGACAACTTTGTTGTCCTGTTGAAAAAATAAATAACGCTTCTCATTTTTCTGAAGGCATTATTACATTTTGTAGACAATTAACTCATCTGTGTGTTATTACTGCAAGTATTTGACACTGTTTGTGTCCAGAAACAAAAGTTAAGGTTACTGTTGTTTGCAAATGTGAAATTGCATTTTTGCAGCACAAAACACTGACATATGCAATGCCATGATTTCTTATTTTTTTGCACATTAGTCAGACACACAAAGCAAGACATCATGCTGCAATCCAGAGAAATTCAGGAACAGATGAGAATTGACATTCAGGGTTATGGAGCCACAAGGCAAAAACAGCTACTGACCAAAAAGAACATGAAGACTCATCTCACTTTTGCCAAAAAACATCTTGATGATCCCCAGGACTTTTGGGAAAATATTCTGTGGACTGACGAGACAAAAGTTGAACTTCTTGGAAGGTGTGTTTCCCATTACATCTGGAGTAAAAGTAAGACAGAATTTCAGAAAAAGAACATCATACTAACAGTCAAATATTGTGGTGGTAGTGTGATTGATTGGGGCAGCTTTGCTGCTTCAGGACCTGGAAGACTTGCTGTGATTGATGGAATCTTGAATTCTGGTCTCTACCAAAAATTGTCTGGCCATCTGTATGTGACCTCCAGCTGAAGCACACTTGGGTTCTGCAGCAGGACAATGATCCAAAACACACCAGCAAGTCCACTTCTGAATGGCTTAAAAAAAAAAAAAAAAAAGGACTGGAGTTGCCTAGTCCAAGTCCGGACTTGAATCTGATTGAAACATGACCTTAAAAAGGCAGTTAATGCACAAAAGCACTCCAGTGTGGCTAAATGAAAACAATTCTGCAAAGAGTGGGGCAAAATTCCTCCACAGCGATGTGAAAGACTCATGGCAAGTTAACACTTAAACACATAAATAAAAACTGCATTTTAATAAATTAAAAATTTAATTATTTTTGTCTAGTGTTTAAATTTGTTCAATGAAATTAAATTTACGCGTGTACAAAAAAAAAAAAAAGAAATCAGGAAGGGGGCAAACACTTTTTCATGGCATTGTGTTTGTAGATGGCTGTTTTATATCAATGTGAGTGCCATCAATAGCACCCAAACAATGTGGGATGCCAAAAGAGTGGTGAAAACCCGTGTTTGTCAAATGTGTTGGCAACTTTATAATAATGAAACTGACAATGCAAGGTCAGTTGACACAATGCCTTGTAAAAGATCATGACCAAAGCAGGGAGGTAATCCTGTCTAAAAAAACTGAAAGTAGCTGTGGGACTACTTGCACTACTGTAGTCAGCTGTGTTGATTTGTAAGGCCATAATTGGCATTGCTGTTTATCCCCAAAAACACTGAGAATCTTATCCAAGTCATTGCATGAATATGAAAAAAAATAAAACTATCCTTCTCATGTACATACATTGTTCAAAAAAATAATGCATTCATTGCTCACTGATCTTTGACACCTGTAATGGAATTGGTATTTTTTTTTAATAGTCAGTCTGTGAGAAAGTTGTAATATGAACACATTCTTCCTTTAGAGCAAATTAAAAGGAATAATTATTCTAAACTGTAATCTGCAAGACAATGTTCACAGTTAGACTATTGCCTGAAAAATGTAACAGCTTTGTCTTCCATCTGCTGCCACTTCTACTGCTTGTGCATGTTGGTATGGCATAGACAATTAATTAAATATAGTACAGACCTAAAAAAGAGTGATGAGTGTAGAAACCAAATTAGGCAATCAGCAGGGGTCTGAAATTACCCTGTAAAATAAATGTCATGTTGCAATAAAAATATAATGGAAATGGAATCATAAAACATAAGATATTCAGACTTGATTGCTGGAAAAACTGAAACTCTCATCTGAAAAAGCCTAATCTCCAGCAGCATTGTTTGGAGCACTCAGAGGAGTTAAGAAGGCCCTTCTTAACTGCATCTGTTCAGACGTCACATGGGCTCTTGGATTAGCCCTTACCAGTGGGAACTCAATGCTTCAAATGACTTGATAAGTTTTTTTTTTTTAAAGCAATTTTAATAAGCCTTTATTTAATTAGTTGCTTTCATTCTAGGCTAATTATCACTGGTAGTCACTGGTTCAAAATAAAGCAATGGAAATCAATTGAAGTAGACATAAGCAATGCAAATGAGTGCAGGGCCTAACAAAAACCTTACTAAACTGCACATTTTTGAGTACTCTTTGATTGTCATTAGACCAAGGCAAATGTGATCTGCTATGTACAATGTAGATAAATGTAACCAAACTTATGTTAGCCTTAAGCGTAGCTTTTGATCACGCAATATTTGAAAGTGCAAAATGCACTTTTTTGTCACAAGAACAGCAACAGTGATATGCAGAGATGCAGCAGAAAGCTCCTAATCATGTATATTAAAAAGTGAACACATCAAGGTAAGTCTATCATAAACACCAAAGTTAAGGCTAACCACTTGACTAAATCTTATGAGGCAAATGGGTAAAAAATGCCTACCTTACATTTTAGAGACAGAGGGACTTTGGATATAACCAGCTACATTTGCAGCTTCAGGCAGTATATATTAATTAGTTTGAGCTTTCTACCCTGCTCTTAGGAAAATATTTTTGGAGACTTACACTTTTTGCTGCAAACAGCTTTCACTGATTAAAGCGTCATTTACTATTGTAATATATAGATATATTGTGCTCTGTTGGCACAGTCCATCTCACATGAATATCTCATTGACAAGCCTCGTTTACTGCTTTCACCTTAAGCCAATCACATGTGGGCAGAACTAGAGCAACCAATCACAGAGCGAATAAGGCAGGACTTGTGGTACAAAAGCTGATCTGAGTTAAGGCTCATGGCTCACAGAGAACAGTGCCAGTTGATGTCATGGAAAGAGGAGACAGCAAACTGATGGTTCAGAGGCTCAAAGAGAACAACTACAGAAAAGGTTTTTGCTGTCCTTGTAAACCATGGCTTATCATACCAGCCTAATCTTTGTGGGCACCTGGGTTTAGGTGGCCTTGAGCTTTGGCTGAAAGCTGCACAAGAAGAAAAAAAGAGCTCTCCTGGTGCATCAGCACAATACTCTCAGAAAGACACAAGCTGTCAAAACAAAACAAATGTGAGTGTTCAATTGCTGCTGCTCAAAAAATGTGGATAGAAACCGTACTAGGCAACTTTATAACACTATTTAGCAATGTCAATAAAAGTAAGTCAAAGAAAAAGTTAATGCTATGGCTAATTTGGCCCTATTGATATTCAAATCTTAGGTCACATTTAAAGAATTTACTGAATTATCTAATACTACCTAAAAAGAAAAAGCACTTTAATTTGGTCTGTCTCTTTTTAACCCAAAGCACTGAATGATCTTTCTCGGCCAAAACTGCTAACAGCAATACTTAGTGCTACTTTGAGGATAGTGCTCAAAGAGCTTATATACAGTTCTTGTCTCTCAAAATTAAGATTCTACCCCTCTTCTGGTCAGGAACTGCTTGGCTACACTCTCTTGTTTACTGACTGATATGTCAGTGTTATAGCAATAAGAAGAAGAGACTCTTCCAAAAGAAAGTCATGGATGGCAACCATTAATATCTTTTATGAGCTCTGCTACACCATAAAAAAATCTAGTGAGCTCTCCTATCACCCTGTCAAGACATGCAGATATTTTGCTGTGGCTTATGTCCAGTACTCACCTGAACTCTTAAGTCTGAAGAGAAAGCACAGAAATTGCTCGCTCCTCTTTTAAAATATTTGCTCCCATTTCATAACATCTCTTTACTGTACGTGTTAGACAAACAGCATCCTAGTTTGCCAAGTATGCATTCTTCTTTTGGAGATACTTATACAGCCCCACTGCACTGGGTATTACAGTTTTGCCCATTGCACATATATAGGCTACAACAGAAAACTCTTGAGAGAAGCCTTTCTGCCGAAGCTGTTGAAGCCAACTGTTAGATTCACATTCACAATCTTTCCATTATTAAAATGACATGCTCAGTGCCCAGGATTTTTAGTGTGTTAGTCAAAGCCTGATGGTGGACCGGTGAAAGACTGAAAACACAAACAAACTATTCATTCACAGTTCGACATGTGTAGCAAATGACATAATTTGACCCAGGCCCATTAAGGACTCATAATCATCATCTTGAGCAACACACTATGACTTGTTCACATGTATTAAACAACAAGTCAAAGTGCTGCACTGATAGTTCACAATATGGGTAATTCAGCATATAAACTAATTTTTATGTAGGCTGTGTATTACTTTCTACAGCCTGTACTGAATAGTAGTCAGTGTGGAGGGTGCTTGTTGCCAAGGTGGCCTCTTTAACTATGGAGTGCTGCAGGACTGTCTACTGTATATCAAAGATTGTCGGGCAAATGTGTAAGAAAACATTCTTTCGTGGTCTTCTTTGAACTTAAGCGCGAAGTCTGCTCACTTAGACCATCCCTTTCTTCATCAGCCATCAGTGAATTTATTCTGGTTTGTTTGATCTTTTCAACAATGGCTGATGTAAAGGCACCACCACAACATCCAATCATCTTATTTGTGAGGGTGGGGAGAGTCAAGTGGAATGAGAATAAGGTTGTAATTTTGAAGAAACGGGTCTAATTTTCCTTTATAGTGGTGGAAGGGTATGTGTGCCAAAATGATGCTAGGAGGTATGTTGTCTGGGGCTACATGCAAACAGGCAAACAGGTCCTAAGTGAGTGGTTCAGAGCCCCTTAAGGAAAATGACTTGGAAAGATTATAAATCAAGGACCATGATGTCGCCCGGTATGGCACAACCGGGGCCCCATCCTGGACCCAGGCCTGTGATTGGAGCTTGTATGTGAGCGCCTGTGGTCTGACTTTGTACGGGAAGTTGTGCTACTTGGGCTCTGGAACCCAACTCTTCGAGAGAGCCTGGACTCTCTACTACCCTGGAGTCGCCCGTGGTGAGGCATTGGGCTGGTGTGGACTTGCTTATTGCTCCCCAGCTTAGCCAGCTTGTGTTGGAGTTTACTCCAGTGAACAAGAGGGCCGCTTCCCTGTACCTTCGGGACAACAACACTGACACCTGGATTCTCTTTTTTTCAAGAAGGGGGACCGGAGGTTGAGTTCCCACTGCCTTACTAGTCCACATGTGCTTTGTGGATCTGGAGTAGGCATTCGACTGTGTCCCGGTTGGCATCCAGTCGGGGGTGCTCCTGGAGCATGGGGTACGGGGCCCTCTGCTAAGGTCTGTCCGGTTCCTGTACCACAGGAGCAGCAGCTTGGTTTGGATTGCTGGCAGAGTCAGACTAGTTCCCAGAGCATCTTGGGCTATGGCAGGGCTGCCCTTTGTCACCAGTCCTTTTTATTATCAGAATCAGAATCATCTTTATTGCCAAGTATGCAAAAAAAACAAACAAGAAATTTTTCTCCGGCAGTTGTTGTCTCTCTAGTTAAAAAAAATAAAATAAAAAAATAACAAGTCTATATACAACTAAAATACAAATATACAATATACAATAAAGTGCAGCATCATCATTGAGGTAAGTGGAATCAGTGCAGTGATTTTAGTGCAAAATTATATTGTGCTGTTAAGTAAAGTGACTGCTGTAGGGAAGAAGCTGTTCCGGTGTCTACTGGTTCTGGTCTGGAGGGCTCTGAGGCGCCTTTCTGATGGGAGCAGTTCAAATAGTCTATGTGCGGGGTGAGAGGAGTCCTTTATGATGTTCCCTGCCCTCTTACGAGCCCTAGAGGAGTACAAGTCCTGGATAGAGGGCAGGGGGGCACCGATGATGCGCTCAGCAGTCCTCACCGTACGCTGCAGTCTAGTCTGGTCCTGCCTGGTGGCAGCTCCGAACCACACTGTGATGGAGGTGCAGAGGACAGACTCAATGACTGCATTGTAGAACTGCAGCAGCAGCTCCTGGGGGAGACCATGTTTCCTCAAGAGCCGCAGGAAGTACATCCTCTGCTGGGCCTTCTTGAGGATGGAGCTGATGTTCTGCTCCCACTTCAGATCCTGTGAGATGGTTGTGCCCAGGAATCTGAAGCTCTCCACAGTGGATACAGGGCTGCTGAGGACTGTGAGGGGGGGGAGCAGGGGGATGTCTCCTAAAGTCCACTATCATCTCCACCGTCTTGAGCGTGTTCAGCTCAAGGTTGTTCTGACTGCACCAGAGCCCCAGCTGATCCACCTGCCGTCGGTAAGCAGACTCGTCGCCGTTCTGGATGAGACCGATGACAGTGGTGTCATCTGCAAACTTCAGGAGCTTCACAGAGGAGTCAGAGGAGGTGCAGTCATTGGTGTAAAGGGAGAAGAGCAGTGGAGAGAGGACACATCCTTGGGGGGTGCCGATGTTGGTGGTCAGAGTGTCCGAGGTGAACTGTCCCAGCCTCACCTGCTGGCTTCTGTTCGTAAGAAAGCTGTAGATCCACTTACAGAGGGCAGGTGGCACAGTGAGCTGGGACAGTTTGGAGCAGAGGGTGTGGGGGATGATGGTGTTGAACGCCGAGCTGAAGTCTACAAAGAGGATCTGTGCATAAGTCCCTGGGCGATCCAGATGCTGCAGGATGTAGTGCAGTCCGATGTTGACTGCATCGTCCACTGATCTGTTTGCCCGATAGGCAAACTGCAGAGGGTCTAGCAGGTCGCTCGTGAGAGACTTCAGGTGGGTCAGCACCAGGCGTTCAAAGGTCTTCATAACCACAGATGTCAGAGCGACGGGTCTGTAGTCATTCAGTCCTGTGATGGAGGGTTTCTTTGGGACTGGGATGATGGTGGAGCGCTTGAAGCAGGAGGGAACTTCACCCAGCTCCAGAGATCTGTTGAAGAGCTGGGTGAAGATGGGAGCCAGTTGTTCTGCACAAGCACGCAGACAGGAGGGGGACACTCCATCCGGGCCCGGAGCTTTTCTTGTGTTATTATTTTTATGGACAGGATTTCTAGGTGCAGCCAGGGGCCTAAGTTCTACCGATTTGTATGCCCTCCCAGGTGAGCCACCTGAATGTGACTTAGAAAAAGAAAGAAAAAATCAATCTCATGATTCATTGTGCATTAATATATTTAATAATCCTACCTAGCTAGTTTTAGAATTAAAATGAATAAATAACCAAAATAATAAATAAAAATAATAAAACATTGGCCTTCCACCTTCAGATAATGAGACCTCAAAATTATTCTATTTATATATTTTGGATCTTACTTATAACCCCTGGTTTCAGGCCTACCTATACTCTTAATTATGTTCAACTTAATTTTTATTTTACAGATCAAAGATGAATATCAGAATACAATTTCTTCTGCTTTACACACTCTGATATATAGGAAGAGGGAATTTGAGGTCCCTGTTCGAGAAAGGACAAAAACCTAGCCATCAGCCCTGGTCAGAGTTTGGAGAAACAGGGACAAACATGTCTTATGAGGAGTCAATTAAATCCCAAAACTAGCCATGAAAGAATCCAGTGCCCAACAAGTAAATGTCAACCTGAGAGGTGTACTAAGGCTTAAGTGAGGCAGCTGTATAAAGAGTATTAGAGTCATCCCCATAGTCCCAGTTGCTGAGAGCTAAATTTTACCATGACCTTTAAAAACAATGTTGGTAATGTTTATTTAATGCATTTTTTTTATAAAATAAATTTGACTTTACCACCTGATAGTAGTTGTAAAAGCTAAGTGTCTAAAGAAAAAACCCCAAAACAGTTTCTGTAGTTATCATAATTCTTCAATAACTACAGCCAAATGATGATTTCGGCCAAACAATGTCTGAACTACTTTCCTCTTTAACAAATAACTGTGCACGCATACATTAGATACTTCCTGCCTCAGCTGTGGCCCTGGCCGAAAATAAGGAGTGCACAGCCAAAACTTCTGATTAATCTCTGAAAACATATTGTTCATCTGGACTGGGAAAAATGTTTAAGGTAATCATTTTCTGCTTGACAGTTGAAAAAAAAATCCTTTATCCTTTCAAAATAATTTATTTTTATGATTTTTAAGTGAAACTTAAGACTGTGACAGACTGTTTTAATTTCTTGTCATTCAAAATAGACTCTCTGTCTGTCTTGTTCAACATGTGCCTGTTATGCAGTTTTAGCAATAAAACTCCCCTAGAGTTGAGTGGGACAGAGGAACAACTTGTGAATAACAATGAACTAAGCAAAAATGTAAACTAATATTGTTCACCCTGAACTACTCTGTTAACTACAGTTTTCTAGTTGCAAGTCCAGATCTCAAACCTACTGAAATATTCTGGTAAAGCTGTGCATAAGCTGTGCAAAAGTGGTGGCTGATATGATGTTCTTTGAAAACTGCAACACTTTCTTGGCAAATAATACATAAGGCTACTGCCTGGACTTCAGTTGAAAAATATCTCTGTCCACTCCAAAACTTTGATATTTTCTGTATGTATGTAAATATGATGGTAGCTTTAGCAAAAGTTCAAGGCAAATCTATGCTTGGCGGGCCGCATTACACAGCTCAACGGGCCGCATGTGGCCCCCGGGCCTTAGTTTGCCCACCACTGCTCTAAAACTTAACTTGGCATGGCACCAATGAGATTCTGACAGTATCACGGGTTTGGGTTTCCCTGGTTTAGGTCAAAGGGACATTGGCAAATGTTTTTATCCTAGAGTCAAATACACACAGCATCCTTTATACACCCTCACTTTATCATTTTTACACTGGTGTTACTGCTCTGTTCATTTGGACATAGAAGTTCATAGATGTCATTAGAAAAGTTTAATTTAACATGGTGACAATATGAATAATTGAAGAAGTCTTTTAAAGAAGCTTTTTTGTAAATGTGTCTTTTTGGCTCATGTTTAATCTGCTCATGGCTCATGTTTAATCTGCTCATATTACAATAATGTATATGTTTTAATGGTTTCTTAAAACTCTCGTAAACATATTTCCTGCTAAGAGCAAGGCATTTATAATACAATGAAACAACCATATACATAACTATTGCTCAAAAATAGAACAACAACACATAATTTCACTGAATGCAGTTTTACTGCTGTCTTCAACATCCTCTTCTTTATTTTGTGATTCATAACTAGGCTGAGGTGAGCAGGTAACACAAAACATACATGTTTCAAACCATCTGTGAGTGATACCAACATTAAAACTGGCAAAGGAATACAGATTTTGGACAAACGCTGGATCAAAGAGTCGATTAAGAATAGAAAGAGAGGCACCAACAGCATTAACCGTGATGACGGAGCCTTCCTCCCATCACACACCTGGGACACCCTCCTCCAGAGACCATCGGGCGACAGGAGTAGCTGAAAAGAGGCACATCACCACCAAGACCGCTGGCAGTTCTGAAGATGGCTCGCAGATAGCAGCCGAAACATGTCGACAAGGAAATACATCACAAACAAATTGTCTTTAATATAGAAACGAGTTATGGATGGTACTAACGAAGACAAAATTGAAAGTAAATTGAAACAACAGAAATCCTTAAATGCTTATGTACTCAGTTTTTAAACATAATCTTCCTCCTTTGACCAATAAATAGACTGCTTTGAGGCACTTACTTGTTTATAGTGAGTTTAGAGATTAATGTTGTGATAAGTAATACTCATAAATTGTGGAACAACATAACTTTGCCTGTATCTTTTATTATTACAGTCATCCCTAAATGTACTTCTTCTTCAATGACCCTGTTTTTTCACGTTTTAGGACTACATGCTTTGGCTTAATAATAATATAATCAGAGGAATTTTGACTGTTAAAGATTGCTTTTACAACAAAAACATTATCTTGGAGCTGTAATGCAGCAAAGATCTTCTTGTATTTCTTCTTGTATTCCTTTCAGCAAGTACTTTGACTAAGATAATGTTAGCATGACAATTACCTCTCCCCTCTTCTACAACTGAGAAAACACCGGGGATGTTCATATACAGCTTACTCCAAAGACTCATTTGTTATTTCTGACCGGAGGGCCCTGCCAGCCTTAAATGTGGCACAATCCTGTGGGAGATATGTATAACATATACTTTATTTTATTTATAGATTAACAACTCATGTTATTGCCAGATAATTACTGGGTACATGGTAAAAATCTTAAAAAATACAAAGGACATTCAAGTACAGTTAATTAATTTAATTAAGATCATGGCATAGGTACAATAAAAACATTGCTCAAATTAAATTTGCACAGAACACACAATATTTACAGTACAAAATTTACATTTGATACATGTGAGCTATTACCATTAACAAAAGTCTATATCTTTGGTAATTCTTTGGGTACTTTCCAGGTTAATATAGGGTTAGCCATTAGTCAACAAAACTACTCAGTTTGTCAAATGAAACCCGAACTGAGGCCAAAGAAGGTAATGACTGCCATCAGTTGACATGGATAATTTGAAGCTCAGGTGTTTGTATTCCTCAAAGGTCTCTCTTTGATAAGAATTCCATTGAGGTCTGGGCACTAGAGGGTAAACAAAATGGAAGAAAATAAGATGTGATCATTTGAATGCAAGTAACATGTGTAAGCAATTCAGGAATCAGAGTGGGTTATTTTCAAACCTTCGAAGGAACAGTGGAATATTGAAAGGGTGCACATGGATTTAAGTGAAGCACCACATTCCAGCTGCAATCGGAAGATGGCATTCAGTAACTGTCTGGATACGGCACACTGGGGTTGCTTTACTATAGGTAGCAATAGGCCATTATAAATAAGAGTGGCTCCTTCCTTTTCACTGAAATGAAATGAATAAAACATGTGATAGTCTAATAATGGAGGAGAGATGAAAGATGTAAACAGAATGAGTAGGACCCTTTTGTTTTTAAGCGTTTCTTCTTGTATTGTTTACATGTGAGGCATGTAGAGCTTTATTACCTTGAAAAATATATTTTACCTGACAAGTATATGATTCTGTGCCCATCACTCCTGTACATACACACTCTATACCAGACTATAACATAGATAGAAAAGAAAACAGTAAATTCAAACAACTGATCTTGGTGCTAATACACTTCCCTTTTATAAAACATGTTGAAGAGTATGTCTGTGTCTCAGTCCAATACAGATGTTTTTTCTTTCTCCTGAGTCTCCCCATGGTTGGAAGGTGGCTGGGTATGGCACCTTTACTTTTTTATCTATCTGCATACTATCAATAAACAACCTGCCTTAAACCTTGGTCACAATCTGCATTTGGGTCAATTCTTTCACTGAGTCTTGACAGTTTCTTGTGTGTAAAATATGCTTTGCTGCAATCTCTGCAACACCAGTTCTCTTGGGCAGGAATGGCAACACTACAGACATTAAAAAATAATACTTAGAGGCGGGCTAAAGAGCTCCATAGAAATGTCCAGCAGAATGTATCAAATGCTTCTCCATCTCACCACAGTTTCCACCTTACTGGTTTGACTGGACTAAGGCTGTGGTAAAGTGTCAATATCCAGTGAAGGATCTTGGCTGGTTTTAAACCTTTACTAAGTACTTTTGGGGTTTCATGGCGTAAGAGTATTTTTGTCATCCGAATTTTTTTTTCTTTTTTTTAATAGATTATTTTTTGGCTTTTATTGATAATTGAAAGTAGCTGGACAGAAAGTAGGGTGAGGGAGGATGGGGAATGACATTGGGCATATACTCTACCTGAGCTGCCAGGGGTGCCCCTTAAAAGCCAAATCTTTGCAACTTTTACCATAATCAGAAAACCTGTTTAAATAAGAAACCAACATTTACTTGCAAAGACGGTATTCTGCATTCATGAGGAGACTTTGAAGTTATTTTGGGTCATAATCATTTCATGTTAAGTTAGAGCTGTTGAAGATTAATTACCAAATTAATAATGGCTGGTAACTTAATTAGTTGTGTTGACCTGAAACAATAACGCCATAACAACCCTAAGTATAGGCACACATGTAACAAAGTCTGATTTATGTAATAGTTTAATATAAGACCTTCATATTACTCTCAACTGGGGGGTTACCTGTTTAGTGCTCTATCACTTTTAATAAATTGTTTAGCGTAGGTGTCATGGTGATAAGTGATGTCACATTTGAGTTATAGAATTCAGATGAAGACACAGTTATGTGAGATGTAAGTGTTTTCTATTCTATTAATGTTAAAATAGCCTCCAACTCTTACATAAGCATAATCGACCATGTGGCAAAATGACCTGGCTCAACTGACAATGCTTGCATCTTGAGGGAAAGTAGCCTTCATCTGGTATTTGAGGCAGGGGGAGTGAATGATAGAAGATACCCCTAAACGTGTCTTTGTGGTTGTTGCTGCTTCTGTGGTGCTACACAACATTTGTGTCCAGAAGAGACTGCCCCTCCTAAGGCAGGCAGAAGAGGTGCTGGAGGTGTAGGCTAACCCCGTGGCTCCTGCCGTCCCTGAGGATATCTGTGGATGACTTGTCCGCAATCACATTATAAACAATTTTTGATTACCAGTCTGTCAATATAATCTAATTGTACATTCTGTAATCATCATAAGCTACTGCATTGTCTTTCTAAATTAATAGTTTGAACTAGTGAAGTTTGTTATCTTTTAATTAGTTTTCTTTTGTGATCTAGCCTATTTGCATCTTAAACCTTCCACAATTTTTCCGCAGTTTTGCCTTTTTTCCAACCACCTTCCAGTCTGTATTAATACGCTCAGCACCCCTAAAGCTCTGACCTTAGAATCAGCAGTGAGCAGCAGTGAATGGGAATTTAGTCTTTGGTCAAGTTTAGGGAATCAGTTTTGTTTATATTATAACTGTTGGTATTTTTTTGTAACTTTAAACATTTGATTTTCTCTCTAGACATATTTGATCTGTGAGGCAGGGTTAACTTTCTGTAATATTCAATTAAAAATGAATGCTTACGTACATATAAAATGATATGTAGTTCCAGATTTACTTCCTGTCCTTGAGTGCTTCCCTCCTCTGTGATTGCTGGCCCCGCCCTAATGTGTTGCACCTGTCTCCCCTCTTCTGGTGTATTTAGTCTTTGTCTTACCCTGTCCATGTGCCAGTTCGTCTTGTTACCGTTGTCAAGCGTTCCAGCTATTTTTCCAGTGCTTCTTCTCTGTGTATGACCATTGAAATGGGATTGTGACCTGCCTTTGCCTTACCCTTTTGGATTTGTTTGCCTCTAACCAAGTAAAGTTTTTTGAACTTAACTGTCTTGTCTGAGTCGTGCGTTTGAGTCATTACAGTCGTATTATCAGTTTTCCCCTTTAATCCTTTTGAAAAACACGCTGTGTGGTGTTAGTTTTAAATTTGGTGTTAGTTTTAAATTTGAAAAGTAAAGAAACTAAATCACAGACATAAAGTAATTATGAAAAAAACAGAAGCTGTGATCGTTCAAAAAAGTTACAGACTATATACTAAGAACTTACCTTTAATGTATTGTCTGTTTAACAACATTTCTAGGTATAAACAATACAATATGAAAACCAGTATTCACTCTGTCCATTCTGCCTGTTTATCCAAGTGTGGTTGGCCGAGTGTGTGCAGAAAATGATTAAATGTCTAAATGCAGTATAAACCACAAACAGCTCCTCTGGATCAGTTCCTTGGGTTCAGGCTATTGACCCTGTCATCAGAATGCACTGAACCTCGAGCAACTCATAATGAATGTTTTGACATCAAAAAGTGCTGAGGTAATGCAGTCTGACAGCTCTTTTGGCCACACATTGTTGCTGCCCAAGCACTACAACTGTTTTTATTTTTTTTTCTGGCTATGAAGCTCTGGAAACAAATCTCAACAATTTTGTCTGGTTAGCAAAAGTATTTGAAAGCAGTTAATGACTACCATGTGCCTTTACAACCAAAGTGGTTGCCACAAAAAATACAATTATATATGATAATCCAATTTTTACTTTAACTTTATTATTTCCAAAGGGAAAATTAAGTTGTTTGGTGTCTTCAGATAAGTTCATTTAGATTTTATCATTCACAGACTGATTGATTGTACACTCTTATGGCTGTCGGGAAGAAGGAGCTCTTGTTGTTTTCTGTCCTGCAGCTCACTGACCTCAGACATCCACTGGCTGCTCTCTGTTGTTCAAAACAACAACATTAAGCCTGCAGACTGGTGAGTAAATAAGACTTTTAGATACATTTTCGTGCATCTACTCCTGGCCTTGGGACATAAATGTTCAATTAAAACTGCACAGTGTCTAAGTCCTAACTACACACATAGCAAAGTATGCATGTATAACCCATGAGTCAAGACTATATGAGGCTTTAAAAGGGCACATTCAATACAAAAAGCACTTTCCCATCACATTCCTAGCATTTGGTGCAATTTGAGTCCCCGCCATGACATAATGTGGTATATTATGTGTAAAAATGGGCTAATTCTTGTTTCTAAATGCTCATCTTAAAGAGGTCACCCTCTTCTACGATGGAACACAATATAAGGTGCAACAGATTAATTAATTAAAAATAATTTCTCTGATCATAGTTCAAGTAGGCTAAACTGCCATGTGCCCAAATAAGTTTGCATGTCTTCAGCCACAAATACAAGTAAGAAATAGCAAACAAATTCCAATTTTTTGACTGTTGTTGTATATTCTTATTCATAATATTCCTCACCATACTTTTTATATTAATACATTTTTAATGCTTAAAATCTTAAAAATATAAATTTTTGGTAACTGTGCAAACAGTAACAGGGTTACCAATATATTTTTCATGTACTTTAACAAGCCCTTCTTCAGATGAAAAAATTAAATTGTGAAAAAAGTTTTTTCGATAGAAAGTTACCAAGCTGAAATGGCACAGAATAGTAGGAATGACCCTTTTACATACTTTCTGTACCTATGTATAATTGTGTGTTTTGGGGCTCTACTAACTCACAAAGTGTGGGGAAAAAAGTAACAGCAGGATCTCTCTAGTATTGGACTGGGTGTCTGAACATACCTTTGATAGTGACACAATAACCAAAGGAGGTGGGCTCTCGCCTCACATCACTTACCTTTACAGGCTGGCCGAGCACAGTGCTAAAACTTAAATCACTTGGTGTAGATGGCTATTCAAGACTTTGAGATTGAATTATTTTGTGCTCTGGATAGGACTATATATGTTTTAGTCACCTGTACTACACTAATGATTCCTCGTGGCTTAGAATTGAGATAGAAATCCCCGCACCACCGCTACAACTACTATCTATCGCTGTGGTGAATACACTATGCCTGTAATGCCTTTAGGTGTATAGCTTAAATTTAGCCTGGCACGAGGGCAGTAATACCTGATAATTATATTACTAGTGCCGTGAAGGAAGAAACTGAACAGAACACAGGAACTGTGTCTGTTGAATACACTTTTAAACACATTTCTTAGACATGTATTAAGAGTATTATGAAAGCATTTTGCCCATTGAAAACCTAGCTCTGTGAGATGCTCATTCTCACCCTGGCCTCCCGAGTCTCTTCCTGGGACTCTTCATGGTCAAGGTGAGACTCCTGCTCACACATTCATGGCTGAATGGCTCAAATTGTTGAAGGAGAGCAGTGCGACTGTGACATGTCCTTAAACTATACACAACAGGTTTAAATATATAATGAGTTGGAGGCACAAGTTTTAAACTTTATGGCAATGTTTTGAATGGTTAAAGGTGAAATCACTAACGCTAGCTTTTCTGAGCTCATACAGACAGAGATATGAAAGCTTCCCTCTTGAGGCATAAAAGAGCTGCAATAATCCAGTTCGTTTTGGTCATTGATAGTACAAGGCTTCTTGAATAAAACACGTAGACTTGTCATTATTAAAACTTATATCACTAAAGTCTTGCCAAAGTTTCTTACAAATGTCCATTATTGGCAGAGTTTTTTTAACATACGCCAAAGTCATGTGACTATCGGCGACAGAAAACAGGCATGTAGTGTCCAAAACCATTCACAGATGCTAAGATATTAGCAAAAGTCCCGTCCCACAGGTTGGACAGCATTATTCCTACTATGATATATAAAGATAAGACTGGCCTTATTTTATTAGTACCATAGTTTTCCTTTTTGCCAGACATTTTGACCAGTGATCATTTATTTTGCTAGCTAGTTATGCATCAAATCAGGCAAAAGCTGGCAGTTAACTGAAACTCTGGTGTGGAGTCTGAATATCCTCCTCATGCTAGAATATGTACTCTACTTTGGCTTCTTCACACTGCAAACACATACACGCGCTGTATGTGTGTGATGTGAATGGATGAATCTAAATAGACTGATAGAGTTTCAAGGGTTGTATGTTAAGTCCTTTTTACACATGTCCTCTGGAGGAACTACCAGACAAATCAATTACTGATGATAAACAACATAAAACTTAATCACCCTGAGGGATATAACCAAAACATTAGCTGTGACAAAGCCTTATTCCCCAAGGCCTACTCATTTTTAGGTTGGATGTAGAAGGACCTTTTGTTTTAATGCACAACAACATATTTGTAGGTGTTGATGAAACCTGCTCCATGGACAGCCACAGAGAGGGTCAGTAGTAGGGTTGAATATTTTATGGTGACAGGTTGAGAAGATCCACTGACATCAAATAGACAAGTTAGTCCAGACAGTGCTGAAATGTGTGCTCTGATACATGCTGGAAGGGACTGATTGTAGCTCATTAATAAGATATTCAACCAGTCTTCTTACTTTTCTTTCGACTAGGTGTAACATTAAGATGGACAGAGGATCCTGGTTTCAATAGTTCAACAGCAATCAATCTAACATGCACTTTTTATACTTTACTCTTTGAATCACATGATACTGGGAGGTGAACAGCGGGTAGAGTACACATCAGACTGAGACCTATTGTAGCTATTAAAAAGGACTCTAAATCCAGTTTTTTTTTCATATGTATAGTTTTACAATTGCGGTCTATATAGAAAGAATATTCATTAAAACATTAAGGTTTTAAAAAGAAGGCATCCAGACATGGTTTAGAAACAGAAGACATTTTGTCCCACATCCAAAGACTTAAGACTAATCTGAGAGAAAGGTTTATACCCCTCAGAGGGAGTGGTTTACCCGGTTGTCTATTCTTTTTAACCCCTTAGTGTTATGACTTATCTGGATGACTTAGAACCTCCACAAATATTTAACAAATTAAAATGATTACTACTGATAAGTACTGTATGAATCCTTTTAACAGACTGATTTGCGTGTGCGTGGCTATCTCAGACCTACCTTGTGAAACAGCTGGTTCCTCACAAGATTTGTGAGTTCAGTCTCCCAAAATGTATCTTGTACTGCTCTAGGCAAAGTGTCTGTTGTTGCAGTGATGTGGCAGGACTGGGAGTTATGGTTGTGTTTTGGGCTTGAAGATGTAAAGACGGTTTTACCATTATTAAAGCATTGCTCTGATTGGATATGACTACGGTTACATCCAGATGATAAATCCAATCACTGAACAGTTATTATTTAAAGTACATGCTCTTTGCAACTTTCTATGTAAGCCCTCCTGATGATTCTGTAACAAACAGATCATCTGGTGAACCAGGTTAATTTCAGACCTCCATTTGTCCGATAAGTCTACAGTGATCTAACGTCTTTATTTACAGACAAAAGATATTTCAAGTCTGTATGCTTGCAAAGGAAAAAACAAAAAAAAGCACCAATTGTGTTTTAAACACAACTTGAATTATCCATTAAAGGACGTCTACAACTGATCAGAGATCTGTCAGAGATTAATAAAAAAGTGAGAGCAATGAATAGTTTAGTGATGGCCCTGTAGCTACAGCCTTAAAGGAAGACCTCCACAGTCTCTAACAGTGTGCTAATCCCACTCTCCTACTGGGGAGAGAACAATGTTCAGATGAATGGGATAAACATGAACCCTTGTGTTTTTGGTATAAATTGTCATATTTTCCCATCCTTCATTCTAGAAAGCTCCGGTTTGACTGGAAAAAAAATACAGCCATTTCTGAAAAGTCACACCTGATTTTTCAGACGTTTAAGAGGTAACTTGAATTGAAGGAGCTCATTTTGTGCTTCCGAGAATAATTTGCAGTTTGCTTTTCTTTTGTCTATTTAATTTACAGTGAAGTATTTATAGGTCAGTCCTGCGACAAACTGGCCATTGTCCAGGGTGTACTCCACCTAAGGCCCAAAGCTGCTGGGATAGGCTCCAGCCACCCGCGACCCCAAACAGGACTAAGCGGTAGAAAATGAATGAATGAATATTTATAGGTCACCAAAATTTTTGTTTTACCGTTCCCTGCAGGTCTCCGCCAATTCTGAACAAACACTGATTTAGAGAGAGAGAAAACTGTAACAAAAAACACTGTAGTGAAACAGTCAAACAGCAACATCTGAGGAACTTGAAGTACACTTGAAGTACAGGAGGCTCTGATAGAGAGTACTGGGTATCAGGATATTCTTGTTATGTCTTGTATGTTTCTAATATAATAATTTTGTTTGTAAGTTTAAAAAAAGAAGTCCAGCCCAAAAGCAAGACACCCTTGGGCCCGACTCTCTTTTTGTCAAACAGTGACTTTGATTTCCAGTTAAAATGTGGATAGATTTTAATGAGTACATTGATTTGTATGTCACTTTTATTTCAGTTTCCAGAGAACAGATTTGGCTTCTGTCCTTTTTCCTCAAAGGCAACACAATGTCCATAAATACAGTGACAGAGCAGCCACTGTGTGAAAGCCTTCCGCAGAGGGACTGAGAGTGAAAAGTGCTGAGTCATAGAGCTGGCTCTCACTTCAATCATCAGTCTTCACCGCGGTCCTCAGCTGTGGTCCAAGGCCGACTCACAGCGTCAGATTACAGACCCAGGTGGTGGAATGAGGTTTCACTGCAGGCCTTCAGGAAAAATTGAGTAGAAGCTAAGGAAGAGTATCAGGTGCTCACTGTAGAGAATTCTACAGCCCGTGGAGTAAGATAAATCTTCCTGCAGTTTTTAGACTTTAAGAGTTCAAATCTGTGAAACATATTTGTAAAAATTCCCAAACATGAGAACTACCAAAAAAAAGAAAAAAAGAAAAAAAAAAACCTTTATAAATTATTAATTAAATATTAATAACCACCAGGACATAATTAAACATCTATATTGCAGAATTATTTTTGATTGTTCCCAAGCAAAAGATAAAAAGCAAAAGATAAGTTCAAATGAATCATCTATGGCAAATAGCTTTTCAGCATCAACCATACTGCATCTGCCCAGACACTCACAAGAGTTTCTTCTGATTTACTACAAATAAAGTAGACAAAACATTTCAGCTGGTTCACTTTCTTTTGAGGTAGAAACTTATGCTGAAGGGCAAGGGTAAGTTTCAGATAGAGGCTAGAAACATGGCCCAATGTGGAGAAGTGAAAAAGGGCAGTGTCTGGTTCTTCAATGTTGCATATTGATTGTGATGGTGGCCATTTTTCAATAAATGGAGATTATGATGTTGACAGAATAGGAATAGCAGTATGTCAGAAATATATAAAAGGCAGTGGCATAAATAAGTAGTCTAAAAATCTTTTATGAGGTTACACACTTCGTTGTTATTTCCCAAATGTGTTCCTGTTCATTGCACTAACTGTTGCAAACAAAATGTAGCATATCCATGAGGATAATGAAATAACACACCCATAACGCACAAGGAAAAAAGAGACTTTGGATGCTATGAGTTGTATTAGGAGCAAACATGGCTTTCCTTTTCAGCACACAGCAACACGACCGCAGCCACTCAGTCATTACACTTCGTCATGTCAGAGAAGGAGACATCTGTAAGACCAACTAAACTCTTTTGCCGCAAAGTTTACTCTTACTTTCACCACCTCATCCATCAGACTCCACTCTGCAATGCCAGGAAAAGCTCATTTCTCGCAACCGTCAGCTGTCCAGCAAAGTGAAAAAAAGAATTTAAGTGCGGCGTGTTCCTGCTGCAGCACCTGAGCTTCGAACTGTGAGACTGCACTGAGACTGTATGAACCAATATAAAACTGTGAATAACTATAGAGTAAATAGGGCACTATAAAGGATTACTGATTATTAAATGTCTATGAGGAATATGTGACAAATTCAATTCTCAAGTCCTTGACACCTTAGGATCAACACCCACTGTCATTTGTCCTGCTTATCATTTGACAAAATCAGACACAAATAAACAATAGGAAACAATGTGCCATGTATCTTAATCATATTGGAAATATGTGGTGTAGTGTGGCTGAATAAAGAGGCGCAGCAATATAGAACAAGTCAGTGTACTTTCTATAAATGCATTAGTGCAATAACAAGATAACACATTGAACATAGCTTGAGAATCAGCTTTTATCTAGAACATTCAATGGATATTTGATGATCCAATTGATTAATAAGCTAAATAAATTCAAAATATACAAGATGGACAGTGTTGGACTTGAGCCTTCCAATAACAATGACAGTCTAAATAAGTAGATAGTTCTATTAATGTATAAGTGTGCATGTGTGTTTATAACTTACTGCCCAGTAGTGCAGCATTAAACATGGTATGTGTGAAACAGTCTCACTTCAAAAGAGTAATTGCACTTGTTCTGGTGCCTGTTGGTTGATGTGTGAATGGTTGTGACCCTCCAGCCTGAGCACTTCAAACAGTCCATGTCTGGGATGAGTGGGGCCTCTGATGATATTGCCGTTCCTCCTCCTGGTTCCAGTGATGTACAGTTCCTCAAGAGAGTTGGCAGGAGGCTTCTATGATCCTCTCTGCTGTTCTCACAGTTTGTTGCGTCTGGTCCAGTCCTGCTTGCTGGTGGCCCCCAGACCACACTGTGATTGAGGTGCACATAATGTACTCAATGACCGCGGTGTAGAACTGTATCAGCAGCTCTTGTGGCAAACCAAAGCCTCAGGAAGTACATCCATTACATCCTTTCTGGGCCTTCTTCAGGATGAAGGTAACTCCACTACAGGAACAATTCTCAGAATTGACAGTGTCCCTTGGATAAGGGATAAAACGTCTTCTCCTTGAACCTTTATCCAGATACTAGCCACTGTGGCTAGTTCGACTCCAATAAATGTATAATTGTAGTCCTCTCAAATGTGCTTACTACTGTATATGCTACAACACTGCAACTCCCCTGAGCACCCAGTGTAGCCCTAGTAATAAATGTCTAAGGTTTAAAGTGATTTTAACAAATATCTACACATCTGCCTAAATCCTGTCTGCTGTTTCTACCCCTCTGCCCCCAGCAACCAAGACATTTCTCACCGTTTCAATAATCACAGGACTTTTCTGCTCCATAGTCAGATTCTGCCCCTGATTTAACACACGGCATCCACTTTTGAACTTTCTGCTGAGACAGTGCTGTTAATACATCAAAAGTTACAGCGGCTTATTACAGGAAGAATAAAGTATGTTGGGTTTTATTACCCCCACCTTCTACTGAACTTTTAAGGAGCCCATTCTCATTTTAGTGGAGCAATCTGAGGACTGAGAAGACACTTGAAGAGAGTGGGAAATATGAATGGATTAACTGTCAACGTTGTCAGATTTTATAATGAATGACGACTGCATTCAATCAGTCGTGAAATTTATCAAAGTAAAAGTACTTTAAGAGAAGGAAATACCCTCTCTGTTCGACAGGTCCTTGGGCTGGAGCATAGTTTGTGTTCCACGTTTTCTCAGACACGTCACCAGAACATTACAAGTGCTTTTACTTAAGTTAATTTACTTAAGTTCTTTACTCTTACTCAAAGGACAATGGCTTTTACAGTGTACAAATCATACAAACTACAACATTAAAGTTTGGTGCTGTCACCAACGAACAACATCAACAGTAAATGTGTCAGTCTGGGAGGAAACTTATTTCATAACTCTCACTAAAACTATGCAGAGGTACATAAATGCATATTTGTTTTATCAGTGTGTGTGTTTAGATGCACATGATGATGTACTGTTTTTGCCTTTGTGTATGTTAACATCATATCCTGATTTCCAAAATCTCAATAAGCCAGTATCTTGTTTTAAGAAACCAGGACCTGGAGAAAACCTGGAGAAAGCATTTCTCAACTTAAAAAGCTATAACTGCTCTTTCAAAACTACAGACTGTTATTAACAAAGTGATATTTAACAAAAGCTGTGCAGAGTGTGTTTGTCCAACACTATGGCTTCATTCATGTTCAAAACTGGTATTATGGTGTCTGTGGCAGTGACAGCTCACTCCAGTCTAGGTCAGAACATTTTTTTGGCTATTTTTTGTTTGTCTGTTGCTGGGATTATGTTTCAGTTCATCAAACAAATTTAAACATTAATCAAAGATAACTCAAGTAAACACAAAATGCAGTTTTTAAATGATGATTTTATTTATTAAGTGAAGAAAGCTATACAAACCTACCTACCCAATCTGAAATAGCAATTGCCCCCTTAACCTATTATCTGGTCATGCAACCCTCAGCAGCAATAACTGCACTCAAATGTTTGTGATAACTGGCAGTGAGTCTTTCACATCGCTGTGGAGGAATTTGGACCCACTCTTCTTTGCAGAATTGTTTTAATTAAGCCTTACTGGAGGGTTTTCGAGCATGAACCACCTTTTTAAGGTCATGTCACAGCATTTCAATTGGATTCAAGTTCGGACTTTGACTAGGCCACACCAAGACCTTCATTTTGTTTTTTTTAAGCCATTCAGAGGTGGATTTGCTGGTGTGTTTTGTATCATTGTCCTGCTACAGAACCCAAATGTGCTTCAGCTTGAGGTCATGAACTGATGGACGGACATTCTCCTTTAGGATTTTTTGTTAGACAGCAGAATTCATAGTTCCATCAGTCACAGCAAGTCGTCCAGGTCCTGAATCAGCAAAGCAGCCAAAGACTATCACAGTACCACAATGATAATTGTTGGTGTGATGTTCTTTTTCTGAAATACTGTGTTACTTTTACATCAGATCTAACAGGACACAAACCTTCCAAAAAGTTCAACTTTTGTCTTGTCAGTCCACAGAACATTTTCTGAAAAGTCTTCATCAATCATCAAGATCTTTTTGGCAGAAGTAAGATGAGCCTTTATGTTCTTTTTGGTCTGTAGTGGTTTTTACCTTGAAACTCTGCCATGGATGCCATTTGTTAGAGAATTTTGGGATCTATTGTAAGGTTGTGATGCCCTGAGCCTTGGGCTCTGTCAACAGATAGACTCAGACACCTGCAGGATAACATGTCTCCAACCTCGAGCCTCATCAGCTGAATAACAACTGAATAACAACTCTTTGTTATTGTACTGTTTGCGTATTGACCTTCTATGAGGTATTATAAAGTCTGACCAATGAAAGCATAGCCAGACTTGAATGTTCAATACTACTCTGTGTTGACTGTTCAACTGTCTCCGGGCCTGTATGTGATGGTAATAAACTTCTCCTGCTTAAGACATCCAGACTCTCTTCAGTCCTTTTATGTGGTCCAATACTTCGAAGCTCTAAGGCAGTAACCCAATTCTCTTACACCATTTGTGCCCCGTCTCTTTCTTATGGTTGAGTCATAAACACTGATCTTAGCTGAGACAAGCGAGGCCTGCAGTTCTAGTTCTAGATGTTGTTGTGGGTTCTTTTGTGACCTCTTGCATGAGTCGTCCCTGAGCTCTTGGGGTAATTTTCATAGGCCAGTGACTACTGGGACAGTTTCACCACTGTTACTTATTTTCTCCATTTTGGGATCATGGCTCTCACTGTGGTTGGCTGGAGTCCCAAAGATTTAGAAATTGCCCTGTAATCCTTTCCAGACTGATAGATGTAAGTTACTTTGTTTTTCATCTATTGCTGAATTTCTTTGTGGTAATGATGTCTAATTTTTTTAGATCTTTTGGCCTACTTCACTTTGTCAGACAGGTTCTATTTAAGTGATTTCTTTATTCAACAGGTCTGGCAGTAATCAGGCCTGGGTGTGGATAATGAAATTGAACTCTGCTTTCCAAAAAATGTGACTAATCACAGTTAATTCATGATTTAACAAATCATGTGAATTACTTTTTCACACAAGGGCATGTAGGCTCAGATAGTTTTTTCCCCTTAATAGTTAAAATCATCACTAAAAAAAATTTGCAATTTGTATTTACTTCAGTTATCTTTGACTAACAGTTAAATTTGTTTGATGATCTGAAAAATTTGTGTGACAAATGTCCAAAAAATTAAAAAAATCAGACTTTTTCACACCACTTTACTTTGACCACATTTTAAAACTACAGGCTAACTTTTTTTCATCACGGTTTCAAAATCATCTGCGGACCTCGGACAAACCATGGCTTTACTGTCAGAAGCCACAGCAAAGATACACTTCAGTTCTCCTAAATCACATTATTACATCGATGACAACGATGAGTCTCACAACATTGAGTTTAGGTCAGACTCTTGTAATTACTCATCGCTCAGACAGTAATAGATTGGACTTCTGTACTCTCTTTCAAAGGTGGTTCATGATCAATTTATCGTCATTATTGTCATGACATAATTGTCATTTTTTTCTTAATATGACCATAGTTGGCAAGATGTATACGTAAAAACAGTTTGCTGTATCTTTACATGTATAAAACCTTTATTTTCATTATGTTCAGTCAGTTTTACATCATATATCATGACCCTCCAGCTAAAAATCTGGCCCCAGCATGGTCCTCCTTTCTAAAGTGGTCCAGATCCACCCCTGCTCTTTTTTAAAGTTTGCCCCTCTGTTAACACAGATGACTGCTCAGATGCTCCCTGGTCTCCACCAGTAACAGGACATTTACTGTTGTTTTATGTCCCTTTTAAAGTAAAGCTGCTGAGCCTCAGAGACAGACTTGTTTTTGTTGGGCGCATGTTCAGTCCATGGAGCAGGGGCTCTGAATGGCACTGTGTTTTATTCATCTCATCTCAGTGTAAAAGAATGAAGCTAACATTGCAGTGTGAAACAGCCATGGCAAAAGAAAGGTAATGACAAGTGAACACAAGGCACCTTTAAATCTGGATGGCCTCACCCATGAGAAAACATTCTCCTTTTGGAACAAAGTGTTTCCAAAGCCTTCCATATAATGAATAGCTCCCAGAGGATCCACAAGGACAAAACTTCTACACAAGTTTACACAAAATATGAATAACCCAGGCTGACAATGACTCAGCCAAAGTGGTGACTGTGGGACTGCACACAGCACCATCAGTACACATACTGCCCACGTTTCAAGAGTCGCTACAGGCACTATCCCGTTCTTAATGCACTGGAAAGGTCAGGTTATCAAAAACTCACCTGATGAAATAATGAGAAGATATATGAATACCTGAAACACTCACAGAGCCGCAGTCTAAATTACGCAGCTTTGTTTGTCAGGAGCTGCTGACATTTGGAGAGATTTAAATGGTTCCATTATTTATGACATATAACATTACTCCAGCTTAAATAATGTTGTTGTAATTTGTAGGAGGTAAATTGTATTTACTATGCGACAAAGGCACGACAGCACTGTATATTAATGTTCTGAACAAGAGCGGGACTTAAACATAGGCATCCTCACCACCAAAAATGTATCACTCCGCTGCACACGTGCTTACTAACTATGGCCAAAATAAATATTCTCTAGTTCATGCATGCAAGGTGACATTATTGAAAAGCTTTCACTCAAGTACAATAACAGGAAACATACACATACATTTACTGGAGGACTGCACACAGAATACTATCAATTCAACTGGAAAAAAAAAACAAACTTAAACCAAGAATATGTATTAGAACAACAGAAACTGGCCCGGGGCTTGTTGTCACACTTTTTACATTCTTGTATATATCTTTGGATCAGAACATTAAAGAGTTAAAAACTGCAAACCATATGAAAGAGTAAAGTCTCAGCTATTGAATGTCTGTTCATTTTTCTATCTTGCTTCAGTTCAGACTTATATTCATTTAAATACAAAGATTTAAGTGTGTGACCCCACAGCAGGGTAAGACTTTAAACCAATTAAATAACAACAAATTTACTGTTTTGCCTCTTTTTATCTTTAAAGTTTACATTTATATCACCTACCTAAAAAGACATAAAATGCAGTCATCCATATGTGACAAAGAGGCATTTACAGACCTACAGCCCTGAGCTGCTCCAGCCTGGGGCAGGTTGGTCTGAAAAGGGCAATACTGAGATAAAGATGTGTAAATTCTGTTTCAGAAATCAGCCTCCTGTTGTTAGACTGAAACCATGTTGTCTGTAAGTCTGTTTACATATTCTGAAGAACTGCAAACAGAGAATAAACTACTGCCTCTGTTTTCAATTGGGCTTTTGATATGTGATAACTTGCCCCCATATCACTGTAACAAGTTGCCCCACACCCACAAGCGCACCAAATATTGGTTATAGCTTAAAGTAATCTTAAAGTTATAAAATAGATCCAGCACTGCAAGAAACCTAAGTGTCATGCCTAACATGTATAATTGTTAAATGTTTATTATTTGTCTCTAAAAGAAAATTATTATAAAAATATCAGGATGGGCAGTCACACTTATGTCAGTTTGTACTGTCAGCAGCAGCAGCAGCAGCAACCACACTCTCCATGCATTTACCCAAAAATAAACATGCAAAATAGTCAGGAGCAAAACTAATCTTACAATGAATACACTTGTTTTAAAGAAAAGTCAACCTGTTTGCCCTCTTGTAAGGCTAGGCTCTTCATAACTTTAAGATCAGCGTCATAAAAAGTGCTTAAAAGAGATTTTTCACAAGAACTCTTCCTCACCACCATGTTCTAGTGAGGCCTATATTTCAAAGTCATGTGCACAATAGTAATCAAACAATTATAAAATCCTTAGATAAGACTAACACGTTAAAGTTATGGGATAAATCTGGCTCCTCTAAATATGGCAGCTTTACTTAACATGGTAAATGTAAAATATCATTGCATTATTTTAAAACACAAGTCAAACACAAATGATTTATTTTCTAGGTCAGTGTTATGGTATGAACCCTTCATCTACCCATACTGACATTTTATTCTGTGAGAGACCTAATGTACTGACTCTTCTACTGTCTTCAGATCAGACAGGCTCATGGCCTCCTATGGCCATTTTATTTTAACATATAATAAAATAGATTACAAAGAAAATGAAATGTTGTTACATATGCATTTTAACCCATTTAGATCAAGTTTAGTGTACAAAAAACTGAAATTATTCTGAACTGAATTCTAAGAGTCTGTATTGTCTAGTGTCAACACTTGATCGTCAGAAAACACAAACTAGAAGAAACACGGCCTTTGTGTTAGATTGTGTTTGAGACTGACAAGCAGCAGTTTGTCTGCATGCCTGTGTTCACATAAACATGTCATTACTATTTAAATGCTAATGCAGGAATAAGAGTGTAGTAGTTGGCAGCTCAGCAGGCAGTTTGGTATCAGTCTATTCCCTGACACGCACAACACCTACAAGACACGGAGAAAGAGGAGCTCTTTCCTCTCAGAGTGTTGGAGGTGTGCACTCAGAAAGGATAAGTGAACGGCGCGTCTTTGATTAGACCGAGCCGAGTGAGAAAGAATCAATGGCCTGAGGGAAGAAAGATGCAGGAAGAATTACAACAACAGCTGATGTAACCCTGACTCACACACACTCCTCACACCTGCACTGACTGCACAAGTCTCAGACAAAAATGGGTCACTCAGTATTGTTTTCTTCCTTTTATATCTTTACTGTTTCTTTCAAATGAGAAGTTTGAAGTGATAAGTGAAAAGCCACTGACCCAGTTTGATTCATGGGACCTCGCCGCTCAGAGCCTCTGTCAAAAGAGTCAAAGTGCAGTTCAACAATAAAGGTTTAGTAACAATAACGCAGAACACGCTTTGAGCTGATCCAAGTGGTTTGACTTAAATTACTGTAGGGTGGACCTTGAAATGTTGTATGTGCTGCTGTCAGTGTTCAAAGGTGGAAGACACACTGTCAAAAATCAATGTGGTCGTTAGCTATGTATCCTTTCGTTCATTTATTTTTAACTGTTAATCCTTTACAACTCACAGGGAGGTGGGGCTGTCCCACCTTCTCAGGATGTAAGGTGGTAGACAACTGCCAGTTAATTGCGGGGCCAAAACTTTGTTGACACTCATATTCATGGGTAATTTTAGACTCACAACTTTACCTACGCATGCATGTCTTGTATGACAGAGGCTGGGGTGCTTGGAGAGAATCCACAGAAATGGAAAAACATGGAAAGACTGCCTCAGTGCCACTAATAACAGCTCCTCTTGGGTCTTGTGCCAAATATGGCCTGTAGTTACTTGTACCGAGAAAACTTGTCCTTTTGTCTCTCAAAATGAAACTTTTTCTAAGCATGTTGCATGTATTGTTTAAGTTTTTTAACTTTTATGCAGCATCACTATATGGGCGAATCCCAGAGTAAAGACCTGCATTCAAACGGTACGCCTGCAGGACCCAACACAACCTAGGGCAGCACGGGACAAGATTTGATGGGTGATTAACTCTTACCTACTCCATTCAATAGGGGCTGAATGTAGCGGACAAAGCAGGCAAAATGTCTGAAGAGCATGACACAGGTGAATTGCATTTTAAAATTATTATTATTATGAATATTTGTCTATTTGGTTTTGAAAAATATAATAGCCTATTTTTGTTTAATGTTAGGCTAACAAATATAGTAGCACTATGTAAGCCTAATAAATGCTTGAAAACTCAGTTTATTATTTTTATTAACCATTTTTTTCTTTTGCAAGTTTGTTGATTATTTCTGATTGGGCCAAAATAAGTTTAAAATGTTATGAAAAGTGCTTGTTCATTTCCCTTATCATTACATTGAATTAAACACAAGTAAAATGAAAAAAAAAAAAAGTGTTTTCATCATTCCTTTGAAAATTAACAATTACAGAGTTGAGGGCAGAACAGAACTTATAAAAAAAAAAAAAAATCTGCCAATGCTTTTGCAAGTTTTTTGCGATCGGGAGCGGGACAAATCGTGAATACTGCGGGCAGGAGCGGGAGAAAGTCACTTGCGAGGATAGACGAGAGCGGGACAGTATATTGCAGGAGCTGGAGGGAAAAATTTATCCTGCGCAGGTCTCTAACTCAGAGCTTCTATTTTCCCTCCGATTAGTTTGATAACTGTTGTTGAGTGGTCATATGGATTTTTTTTTTTTTTGGTGTATTATTAATAAAAAATTTTAAATTCTCTAATTACATTATATCAAAAAATAGATAAATATTAGAACAACAAACTTGAACATTAATTGAAAGGTTAGTATGATAGTCTATATATATTCAATAAAAAAATGTATCAACAAGATATTTGATTATTAGTTTAATAATTAAAAAACATTTATTTTTTTTTTTTTTTTACCAAATCTGTATTTCCAATTGTATTAACAAGTAACAGAGAGATAATAAATTCAACAAAGAATACCTTAATCAACAACACTCCTCAGCACCTCTTTTTTCTTCACTAGAGTACTCAAGTATTTCCATACCCTGTATGGTGTCCTTAATGACTGCTGTTAACTTTTCTGATTGTTCTTTCCATTTTTCTGCCCTTATTGCATACATGGATCTCCCATCTGCCAGATCAAAAACTCCATTCTCCTCCTCAGAGGCTCCCTCGATGCAGAGCGTCAGTTCTGTGATCTTCACAGTCACAGACTGATTTTAATGGTGTCACCGGTACCATTTCCCTCCGGAGATTAATCCAGCTTTACCTTCCTTCCTATACCAAAAACAAACAAAAATTAAAATGTGCTGAAAACATAGAAAATGGGTTAAAATATAAGTGCAAAGAATAGGGCCTACATACATCCATTATCTGTCTAGTGTGGACTGGAACAGGGGTGCCTTTGATTTGAATGGCATGTCTTGAATATGTGTAAGAAAGAGAGAGAAAGAGAAAGTAAGGCAAATTGACAGACAAGACTAATAAACAGACAAAAAGACAAACACTGACCTTCACAACTCTACCAGTCATTGTGACTGGGACATCCAGTACCTCCGTTGACAAAGGAAAGAGGCTCTGTTCTGCTGCTCTCTCGAGGTCCACTGTGATGTAGACCTTACTTGTGTTTAGCACCTTTGTGTCCTTCATAAAGTTAGTTTTTGGGGGAACCCATATCCCCCATAATTTCGTAAGACTTACAATTTCATTGTTCCAATTTTTTTTTAGCATTTTCTTAATATAGCAGCATTTTCTTTGTTATTTTGTCATCACATAGAACCACAATTTAGTTTTTTTGTTTTTTACAACCGTTGGAAGAACATTTTCTTTATTAAATTCCCAATTGTGTTTTTTGTTTTTTTCATTCAACATTTTTTCTTTTAGCATTGGCAATGTCTTTTTTTAAAGTTTAACACCATAGAAAGACTCATTCTGGAAAAGAAATGAAAAAACCCCCAAAAACAAACAAACCCAAAAAACCCCAAAAGCAATTAAGGGTAGTATTGATGAAAGATCAAACATTTTTACATTTATCTATTAAATATCAAATACTTTATTTTATAGACCTAGGAACAGTCAGAACGTTAGTGGTGGATTATGGGTATTTAAATCGTGCAAAGCTAAATACACAGGCTACATAAACTAATGAAGGGTGACAGGCCTGGTACTAGATCAAAATGACTGAAGATGCCTTTGAAATAATAACAGTGACTGTAATCACTGCAGTGTTTTAGACTTCTGAAGCTGACTCTGCACAAAACTAGAAGTCACAGTCAACTTATATGGCAACATATTTCACCACCTAACCATAAAAATAAATAAATAAAATTACATGAATAAAACTCAAGACTTTTCTAAAAAAGTCCACAGAGAATGTGCTGACCTGAGTCTCCAAAGAACAGCTGCACAAAGTAAGAGTAGTCCTGCACCTTGTGTCCTCAGAACTGGTCCTAAGCCTCAGTCATACTCCCCGAGGGAAACTGAAATCCCAAATCCAACTCTAAATTCAATCAGAAAGCTGTAATTTGATATAAGTGTAGTGTTAGAAATGCAGTAACTGTAGCTAGATTTGGACCAGAATGAGGAGCACTTCAAGTGAGGACTTATACATAATGATGACTGTGCTGCCTTGACTCTACATGGGTTTGGATGTAATATGGAGTGTAAAAACAGTGTTCACTGTACAACATCACTGTTTTCATATTTCTCACAGAAAATACAATATTCTTAATTTAAATAATCTGGTTAAAATGCATTGGGAAAGCAATGGTGACTTAATTTTCAAGTAAACCCAAGATCTGTGCAGATTAAAAAAAACAACAAAAAAACTTGGTTATTTCTGTTATTAAAACAAAAACCCATAGCATATTTAAGTGTTAAAAACTGAAACTTACAACACTAGACTCGAACACTAGGCAGTGACATTTCTTGAATTTTAACTTTTTGACACAAAGACTGGGACGTCAAATGAACTTCACTTGCTGCCTGAACTTAATCAATCAATGAGTCAAGTGTAATTCTGGTGATGGTCCTGGGTTTTTTCCCCAGCCTCAGGCTTATCCAAAATCACATCACCTGGAATATTTCTCTACAATTCTGGTGGTTTATGAAATTGCCAAACAATTCTCAGAGATTTGTTTGACAACAGTTCTTCGAGACAGCTGCCTCTCTAAGAGCTGTTTTGATGCAGTAACTTTTCTTAGCTCATAAAGCTTGTTTTGCCTGTTTTTATTTACACACAGTTTTATGGCATCACATATGACTAAGTCTGTAGCAGGAATACTGTCTTTATGAACAACACAATGTACTGGCAGTACACAGCAGGAAAGTGAAATACGCAGCCTGTAAATGGGCACACACCACTGCAGTGACAGATAAGCCATAGTATATTCTTCTACTTAATGTTTAACTTTGCAAACACACAACAGGGTGTGTGTAATGTAATTTGGCCCATAACTGCAGGACAATTGAAAGAGTTCTATGGTGATATCCTAAAATCAAACTAACAAATACCATGAGTACTGCATGTTTAATGTTAAACTGACACCAGATTACACACATGCATGTCTCTCAAGGCCTGGACAGTTCACCAGTCAATCAAACATGACCAAAAATGAGGATTTCAGGGGGTTGAAATTGTGTTTTGCCCACCATTTTATTCCATCTGATCAGACCAATGGGCTTGTAGGCAATAAGGCTACAATAAACTGACAATAAACAGAATTACATTTGACCATTAGTTATATCAGACATCTCTTTTTACCTTCTCTGTTCCTCAAGGCATTTTCTTTTACTGAAATGACAGGAGTTGCCATGAGGGGCATTGTTGACAAAGCAGAGGGAGTGGTACCACATCCTGATTTTATAATTAAACCAACTGCAGTGCTGAACTTCAGTGTGTTACATAGTATAAAATAATTGTGTTTCACAATGCAAATGCAACCATTTCATCTATACTGCTCAAGAGCAATGCTACTGTATGCTTACAAACTGACTAAACAGTACATAAGATAGGTAAATGGAGACTGCCTTCAAAAATGTCCTGGCTTTCATACAAGGTCCTGTCTGTTGTTAGGAGTGCACCAGGCACCAGGACACACAGCTCAGCTCAGTGCTTTGGCACTCTGACTCAGAAAAACATTTAAGACATTGTGGAACAAAAAACACCATTGAGTTTTATTGAATAAGCTCTTGTGGGCATCCTCAGACAGTAGAGGCCTTTAAACACTTTCTAATTGCCTTAAAGTGGATGTTAATTGTACAAAACAACCTGTAGAGAGCAGCTGCTTAATAACCAAAGTCCTTGAGAATCTCAGCACCCATAATGTAAACAGTACTCCACAGCCCACTGTTGGCCGTGTGTCATTAGCATCACTACATAATCACTATCTCTACAGTAGCTGCAGGGGCTGACCAAGCTTTATGTGAAGCAGTATTTGGTTTGAAACTATGCACTGGGGTTTGATAGTGTAATCATATTCATACATTTAAACTCCTGCACATAGCTCATACACTTTATTAAAAAGTCTCTTTGTCCAGCCACGAGACAAAAGGAAGAGGTAGAAGAGGAGAGAAATTAGGAAAAAACAGAGGACTGAGGAGACACAAGGAGGGGACAGGTAAGGAGTGAGGAGACACAAGGAGGAGACATGTAAGGACTGAGGAGACACAAGGAGGAGACAGGTAAGGAGTGAGGAGACACAAGGAGGAGACAGGTAAGGACTGAGGAGACACAAGGAGGAGACATGTAAGGACTGAGGAGACACAAGGAGGAGACAGGTAAGGACTGAGGAGACACAAGGAGGAGACAGGTAAGGACTGAGGAGACACAAGGAGGAGACAGGTAAGGACTGAGGAGACACAAGGAGGAGACAGGTAAGGACTGAGGAGACACAGAAAGACATAGAAGGAAACAGAGAAGGTAGACAAGAAGAGAAAGGTAGATAGGAACACAGGAGAAGGTGAAGAAAAGGTGTAAAAGAGAAGGGAGAACACAGAGAAAGTGATGGAGGAAAAGGGATGGAGACACAAGGAGGGGACAGGTAAGGACTGAGGAGACAAGAGAGAACTGAGGAGACACAGAAAGGAAACAGAAGAGGACAGAGGAAGCAGGAGAGTTGAGTTTAAATCAATGGGACTTCCCCTCCTCAGGAGCATCATTAATTGCTCTGTCTGTTTAACATCAGAATTCAAATTTATCTGATTTCCATGTTTTCCTACATTTTAAATTAACATATATTTATTTATGCCATTTTTTTTCACTAATAATAATAATAACTAATAACCTTTTTATCATATTCATAAAGCTTGTTGTGTCTAACAGCGCAGAATGTGGGCAGTTTTTCTCTCGGCTGTGAATTACAGAAGTCTCCTCCCTTCACAGAGCAGCATTCAGAGCTTTGGGACAGAGTTAAAGAGGGAGCACAGAGAATAACTTCTGGTTCAATCAAGGAGTGAGGCATCGCCCTTTGAAAATTTATATAAAGTTATTGTATTTCTGATATAAAACCTACCATACACACCTGTCACCATAGAAACGGTTACCCAATTGGTGAAAAGAACGGGGATTTATATCATGGGAGTGTCATATATGTTTGATCTTAGGAAGATCCCTAAAGGACCTGCATGCCGTTGACACCCAGCTCTTTCTAGCTCCCTCAGTTTCTCCTCATGATAGCTCCTCACTAGCAACTCTTCACAAGTGCCTTAATGAAGTTAAATGCTGGATGTCTAATCATTTCCTACAACTAAATGAAAACAAGACAGAAGTGATTCTATTTGGCCCCCATGCTGAAAGCCTGAAAGACTCACTTGGCTTGCTATTAGCAAACCTGCACAACTCTGTCCGAAATCTTGGTGTTTTTATTGATTCTTCCTTAAAATTTGAAAAGCAAATCAATAATGTTGTGAGGGGCAGCTTCTTTTTAACTGCGAACAATGGCTAAATTAAAACCAATTTTAAATCACAAGAACCTGGGAACCATCATCCATGCCTTTATCACAACCAGACTGGACTATTGCAACTCACTTTATATCGGCCTTCCACACTCTGTCCTCAATAAACCTAAGCTAGTCCAAATTGCAGCAGCTAGGTTTTAAATAGGGCACCAAAAAAGAGAAGTTTTAGCACAACTTTACTGGCTCCCAGTCAAATTGAGGATTGATTTTATTGTTTCCTTTTAAAGCACTTATTGGCTCTGCCCCTCAGTACATCGCTGATTTGGTAACTCCGTATTCTCCCCTTCGTTCCCTTAGGTCTTCCACCCAGCTTTTACTAATACCTCTATCTAATCTCAAAACCAAAGGAGATCTTGGTTTTTCGGTCACTGCCCCTCGACTCTGGAACAACCTCCCACTTTATATTAAATGCTCCACTTCCACTGACAAGTTTAAAGCTCTGCTAAAAACATATCTTTTTAACCTGGCTTTTAGTTTAGCTTGAATTTACCTTTTATTCTATGGACTGTGAGTTTTATCCTATTTTATTTTATTTTATTATTTCATTATAATATTTCATATGTATTTATTGTATATGTAAGTGTGCCTTTTAAATCTCTACAATCCTTACTTTATTTTTATCGCTTGTCTCAATGTAATTGTTATTTATGTCTGTGTTTCTTTCCATATTTCTGTGAAGCACTTTGGCTCAACTTTGTTGTTTTTAAATGTGCTATACAAATAAATTGGCTTGGCTTGGCTAAATGTTACTAATAAAAAGCAATATTTTGAGTTGGTGTGCAGTCATCCCAAAATGGATCATGCTTCCATTCAGCCCATTCACACACACAAGAACTCACACATGTACACTGTGGTGGTGGAAAGCTACCTCTGTAGCCCCAGCTGCCCTGACAGAGACACAGGTTGTCATACCAACATCATCCAGAAGAAGTGGAGATGGGGACAGTTCTAAGTGGCTGCATTGACAAGACGAAGACGGAAAACCTGGTCGACTCCAACCCACCTTCAGGTGGTGATCAGTTGACAACTCAGCCCCTCTCTTTAGCCAAGTGTCCAAGACAAAGGGTCTAAGGTCAGATGAAACAACCCCAAAGTCGATCATCGACCTCCGACTGAGGGTGTCCTGGTGCCTGATGCACGAATGGACAACCTTATGCTTGAACATGGTGTTTGTTATTGACAGACTATGTAGGAACCTCCAATTAAAGATCACCCCTCAGGTTTAGATTGGGGAGGGTCACGCCTCTCCAGGTGTCGTTACCAATGTTCCCTCTAATTTTTCATGTGTGCATACACACAAGATTCCTGAGCACACTGAGGACCACTGTGAGCAACATCAGATGTGCACGCTGTGGCCACACACCAGTATCACACTTGTTCAAAACCTTGGATCATAGCAAGTTACATGGCTTATTAAAAGAATCAAATTACAGCAGCAATTTTCATTAGTTTACTTTTAATATAAGTGATTTGGCCCACTTAAAATGAAAAAGACAAAAATCTTGTTATTCATGAGATGTGTAGTATGTATATACTCACTTGCTACTTTGGCTTCGCTGCATGTTTTGCAGAGTAGATCTTTCTCACTCGAAAAAGAAAAAATCTCACCCAGTTTCACTGCTTGTTCTTCTATTTGCATATACTCCGACAGCCATTCCATCTTAAAAGAACCGCATTTCTTTTTTACTTTGGCTTGGGGAGTGGATGTGTCGCTGCCTGTTCGTTTTGCCATGATAAGGGGTTAGCATTTGTGTCTCTTAACTCCGCCGCACTGTTGTTAGCTAGCTAACCTGCACGGCGCGTATAGGCAGGGCACATATGCAAGCACTGTCAATGCTATGATTGGCTACGTAGCGTAAGTGAACCTTATCGTATCATTGGCTGGACACCTGTCACTCACTGAGTTACAATGCAAAATGGTACAGAAAACAATATTATTGGTCTAATTAATTAGATTAGGTCTAATATTAGATATTATTTAATACGTTTATATTGAATTGTATTTTATGCACTGCATAGATTTCTTGTGTGCTGAGAATGTGCGAGCAGTGCGCAATTGCGCAAGCGCGCAGCTTAGAGAGAACATTGGTCGTTACCCAAATGACAGTTGAAACCCCCCAGTGAAACTGAACCCTTAGTCGGTGTACCTTCCTGCTGTGTGCATCACGTGGTAATGAGCTTATAACTAATTTACTATTTCTGCCCATGACTGTTGACGTTCATAAGGCTGCATATAAACCACTTGGTTTGTAATTGTTAGCAAATTAAAAGTACTTTTTATTTTTTGGTTTTTTCAACATTATATTTTATTTTGCAAAACGTTTAGAGACAGTTGAATTTTTAAACTACAATACCTACATAAAATAATAACATATTGGTCTCAAACTCTATTGAGTTTTAGTTGTAAACAATGATCACCACTGTCTTGATATGTCTTCTATCTGTTGGATTTCATGTTATTGTAGCATTATTCAAGATATTTAGATTTTGATAAAAATATATATTATTGAATTGACTAACTGTGTATGTCAGCAAGTTCTGTTCCTATCACAAAGACATGGGCCTACTGCAAACACATGCCCCGCCTCAGAGGGCTGTCCACACATGCACGACATATGCAATTTACTGGATAAATATAATCTACGTGCACAGGCCCCGTGTGAATGGCTGACATTAGCAGCTAAGCCTCCCTGTGGCTTCCTGACCTTTATGGGCTGTCAGAGGCAGACGATGGCCATGAAGAGCGTTTTAATCAAGTTTCCAACCCTTCCATCCGCTCTTTAGTCTTATTTAGTGACTCTATTCACAACCTGATCCTGTCTGGGCTTTTGTCACTCTTCTTTTGTAGCTTTTTGTCTCTGACATTTGCATTATGTGATTGACATTAAATGGAATAGATATATTTAAGAACTGAACAGCTTTAATGAAATGAGCCTGTAGCTACAAATGGAGTGAAAGTAGCAGGAGCTAGCCACAACTTTTAATATGTTTTCAAGTATTACCGTATTACTATTAGGCACATATCAAAGGATCACCTTTTGCACAACACAGACAAAAACAGAGCTTATGCATTTATAGTCATCTATACAAAATCAGTAGATATGCGAGCGTATCAAGACCAAGACTTTTAGGCTGTGTTAACATTTGTCGTGTTTATTCTGGTTAAAACTAACTCTGGTCCAGCTCTAAGACCTAAGACCTACCTCCTACTGAACTCTGGTTGGATTAAAATGTGAACCCCAAGCATGTCTAAACAAGCCCAAACTGAAAGAGGATCATATATTGGCAGCAAAAACATCACGTAACTTTTAGCTTTCCTGAGACAAACCAAAACTTGGTAAACTCTTCGTTTAAGTTTCGGTTTTAGGACAAAAGCTAAATGAACGAGCGTGCTTAGGTTTAATACAACAATTGCTCAGTCCAGCAGCATTTTGGTTCATTGATTTTCATTGCAAACAAAAACACCATAACCAGTCAGGATGAGACTTTATACACAGACCCTCTGCTACAGTCTTATCTAGTGTGATTCATGAAAAAGGCCTTTTTTTTGTTTTGTTTGTACTGCAGTTGCCAATGCCAGTTTTGAACATTGTGAACCATGGCTTTATGTTGTGGACCAAACTAAATGGATCGTTTTCTGTTTTGGTGCAAACTAAATGAAACATACTACAAGGGTGACCTTAGACACCAAGTGCCAAGACGGTGCAATACCAAGTCCAGACCACTCATGAATGAAAAAATAAATAAATAAATAATAGAAGTGGTAATGGTCCTGGACAAGCTTAATATCCTGAGTCTTCTATGTCAAAGACGAAACAGTACTTTGAGTAAACATGAGTTTGAGAATAGACAAGACAACACTAATAGAGAGGCTGTGGGTTAGACCATAAACTCCATTTGTTTTTCTTAATTTAAATGACTAGATATACAACAGCATTTAAAATGTGAATTCAATTAAAAGAAAGAGAGTTATTGTCATTTTTCTTCTGGAAGCCTGTTTCATCATTAGAACACTGCTTTTATCTATGAAGCAGGTAAAACATCCTGTAGAAGCCAATGGTGACCTGCTGAAAATATGTCCTAGTCCTTTTATTTTTGTAATAAGTGCACAGGGGCGATTTTCTGATGAATTCCCCTGTTTATGTTCTGTGAGCTGCTGTTCTGCCTGTCATAAAGGCACAAGGGGTCAACAACAGGGGCCTCCTGATTTCCACCCCAAAGAAATGGGAGTAATCGTAGTGCTTTGTATGATTGATGCCAGATATTTAAAAATCTGATGTGGCTGACAACATGATGCAGTCAATATGATTAACTGTGCTGTGTTAAAGTTTTATGAAGTAAATAAAAAGTATGACTTAGTTGATTTCATTTAAGGAACGTGACGCTCTAGTTACCCGGGTGAGTATTTTCTAAGCTCATTAATGGCATCATTAATCTCACTGGTAAACATTATGGACATGCTGCCTTTGATTGATAATTGTAATTAAACACACTGCGTCTCCTTGTGACCACTTTGGAAAGAGATGAGCAGGACCTGCTGAGTGCACACAAAGTAATTGGTAAATCTGATATTAGCATTGATTTTATTAATGTGCTCCACAAAAATGTGTACATACAGTTCCTACACTGTCAACAAAGTAACATTCACACTGATGCCTAGGTCTCTAATATGTGCTGTCATTTCAAGCTTAAAAGAAATAACCAATGCAGAGAGGGTCTCACATCCACATTTACCTGTCCACTAAGATTTGAGGATCTGTGGTCTATGTCCCAATACCCCTCCTATGTCCCAATACCCATACTACTCCCGTCACTTGCTGAACATGCACCTCCAACTGAAAGGCCCTGAAACTGTGTACAATAGAACAGATGTGCACAGTTTTTATCACGGCATACAGTGGTCCCTCGTTTATCGCGGGGGTTTCGTTCTAAAAATAACCCGCAATAGGCGAAATCCGCAAAGTAGTCAACTTTATTTTTTACAATTATTATATATGTTTTAAGGCTGTAAAACCCCTCACCACACACTTTATACACTTTTCTCAGACAGGCATTAACATTTTCTCACATTTCTCTCTTGTTTAAACACTCTCAAAGTTCAAACCTTAGCATCTTCCTCTGTCTTTTGGGTGTCTTTGTCGGTGCACAACGTTTCATCGACATTGCGGGTTTTGTCAGGGAGAAAACTTGCAAACATACAGCACTTCAGAGTCACACTGCTAGCGATCAAACATTTATGTAAATTTGGCAAGCCGAACGCATTCTGTACTGTACAGGAGACACGGCACGGAGGAGATTGATTGACAATGGTCTACAGTCCCTTAGCCAATCAGGACGCAGAACACAATGCGCGAGTTCTCCCTTAGCCAATCAGGATGCAGAACACAATGTGCGAGTTCTCCCTTAGCCAATCAGGACGCAGAACACAATGCGCGTTCATACGCTGTAAAAAAAAAAAGTCCGCGAAACAGTGAGGCCGCGAAAGGTGAACCGCGTTATAGCGAGGGACCACTGTACTCCAGTATTTGTAACGTCGCTCTTTGTCCTTGTATGGGGTGGTGTGATGCAGTTGTTCCAGAGCCGTCCCAGTACATCGAACATAAACTGGGCAGCTCAGTGTGGAAAAATGATGACTTTTTAGGTGTAGGAAAGTCTATTTACAAAAAAACAAGACTAACATTTGTTTGCTATGCTTTCTTAAAAATGAGTAAATGTTCAGCACTGTTTTACGGTGAGATGAACAACAATCAACAAAAATCCTAATCACTAGATCCTTTGAAACATGAAAGCACTTCACTGGTGCTCAGTGCTTGTGTAAAATCCTTGAGCATATCTTTGTGAGAGCTTTGAGACCTGTCTGAATCGTTCCAGAAGAGTATAATTAGACCCAGTGAGTTATGGCAACATGGGAAGTACCAGCTATATCTGGATTAGCCTGTATGAATCTCCATAGCATCACAGTAATTAATGATGTCTTGTGAAGAAATGTAGCTTCAATACCAGTTAATCCTGTGCATATGGTGACACATTATGCCATGTGAGGATTGGATCATTAACTGGTGTTCAAGTGCCAAGAACTGATGCCATACACTTAATGCTATAAATAATTCCACCTTGAGCAGAGGGAATATTTATGATGGAGAATTTAACTTCAAATTAACTCCATACATATGGATGTCTTGGAAGTTAAAACAGACTATAGGGACTTGTGAAGCTTGGGCCAGTTTTACCCACTTCAGAGAAAATGTAACAGATGATTCTACATTTAAATATATGGAAATTCATCATTATAATAGAATAACTTGGGAAATGGAAGTTATACATTGTGGTCTCTGTAGGTTAATCCAATATAGCTGTGTTTCTAGATCCCAAACTCAGAATAGCTTTCATGAAAAAGATGCATAGTAGGCTACTGACTATGCAAATGTTTTCTAGGAATTCACAGTAATTCCAGTACTTCCAGTTATTTTAAACCTTAGCCAGGGATTTATTGGCTCAAAAATATTCTCTACTGCAATACCGTCCAAAACCCACTGGAGTGCCAGCCTCTCAGTATGATGGGGCCCATCAAATGTAATGGAATCTGATTTATTTTGCCCACACAATAGGGAAATGTCACACAGAAAGAATTCCCGAGCTTGAAGACCTTTGCTTCCTGCCAGAAATACTTGCATTCTATATTGGATCATTTCTGCGGGATGTCATGCCACTGAATTCCCAAGACCTCTTGGCTATTACTGGGGGTTTGAGAGTTGGACGGATCGGAAGGAAACGCTCCATCAAGTGTGACCCACTTAGCTGCTGGAAAGGCACCAAAGGACCACTGTGGCAATTATTTAAACCTCCGCTTTATTATTGATAATTAGCAGACGCCGTACAGAGAGGCAGTATGTTTGTGAGCTCTCCTAAGAACATTCCATGTATTAAAAGATTATACAGCAATTGTGTTTGTGTATGTTCAAAGAATGTGTGGGATTGTGCATATCGACTGTGCTTTTATCAGATTCTATTTGCAGAATTATGCACACTTTGAGCTTTTATGAAACAGCACAGAGAAGATATGTACTAATTTGGTGGTTTAATATTCTATAGGACTAAGCATTAAGCAATATGTTAGAATGGTCTCAAAATGTCTGGAAGATCAAGTACAAATTACAATGCTGTGAATGAAAAAAAAAAGCTTTATATCTGAAAATATACCATCCTAATGTTACTAAGGGATACTTTGCAGGCTGCTTACTCCAGCACTTTATATAATGAGACTTGATGAAGCATCATTTTATCTTAACGTGATAACTGTTAGCATACAGAGTGGACAATTGCTGCTACCAATTATAATTATCAAACGCTAATATTTTAACTTCCAGTGTGTGCATATTAAAAATAATGATATGATTACATGGTTGTGACATGCTGTCATTCAAGATTCTAAGTACACTGTCCTGATTATGATGGCTATTATCCTTCCACATTTGAATGTTTTTGACTGTGTAAGATCTCATGTCACATATTCTTGTTTAGTCAGATAATACCCTTAAGATAACAAGTTTTTCATTTACACTGACTGCAATATTTACGTGCAATTGTTTTTTTTAACATTGTTGACATTTATTTTGTTATTTGTAGTTTGTTGTTGACAATATTTTCTTATTAAGTCTATAACTTTTGTAGGTTGTAGGCGTGTTTGTCCGGGCGTGTAAATAAATATGTGTGCTTTATTGTACTTTGCACACAGTCATCTGTCTGTAGGTGTGTGTGTGATGATGAATCCCTCTTGATCTGATCGCTGAGCCTTCCACACTCTTTGTTTCCTGTGTTATCTCTTCGGCCTCGCTGATCAGTGGTCTTTTTAATGAGGCTAATCTCACAGCTCCCGGCCCACAGTCCGTCCCGCTCACACTGAAGGCTTCACAAGTCTGTGGTGGCGCAACGTAGAGGGCCAGAGCGTACGTGTGATGGAGGCCGGCTGTCGAGGCGATCAGAGGGAGCTGTATGCAAAGCCCTGATGATCAAGTGCTGCGTAATTAAGTGTACAGAGTGTGAAAAAGCTGAAGGAAGAGAGGTGTGTGTGTGTGTGTGTCACAATCCCGGAGAAACAGAAGAGGAAACAGAGAGGGAATGAGATTTAACACGAGCAAATGCATATTCCTGTAAACATGGACATATCATCATGCCTTTGTAATCTACCTCCCTGGTCGAGTGGTCTAGTTTCAGGCTTTTATTACCGAAGAGAAGTTTCTGAGTGGGCAGGGACTTTCACAGGAACCAGCACAGGAGAGAAAGCATCATTAAGAACATAACCTGATGCAGGAAGTGAAAGAAATTTAAGTTTTCTCTGACCACTTGCATCAGTCTTGTTTTGTTTGGTGACAGGCAGCACATTCCAATTAAAACATCAGATAAAGTCCCAGTGCATTTGTTGCCCAGCAGCAAAGTCAGCCTCTACAAGTAAACACAGTGTAGTGCATTTATCACAAAAGGGATATGTGCAATCAATTCTTTCTTTCAAAGCACATTAGATATAACCCTGAGGCACAGCAGACTTTGACCTGTTCGTCACACATGCCCTCGACTCCTGACAGTGTCCTGGCAATATTTGATGCAGTTGAAAGTCAGTAGCCTCAGGATGAGAGTTATGTAAGATTAGGGCGACTGTCTGTAGAAGGACAGTACTATTTTCAAGTTCCATTAAACAAACAACAATAATCTGGAAAAATACAAATATGGACATTTTTTTGCAGACAATGCAGACCTGAGTGAGACATGCTGAAAAGACAGTTAATCACAAAACAAAATATGATAGTCTCTCAAGAGAAAAAAGTGTAGTCACATTTCAATAGAGTAATAGAGCAATGTAGAGGGTGGAGAAAATACTAATGAATAAATTCAGTGCACACAGACTGGTTTATCAAAGCCGCTGGCGATTGTGGGACACAAAATTGCATCTAAATGAACAACAGTGGAAACTTGTACTTTTTCCTGATCATAACCGTGGGCTGTTCTTGCCTCGAAATTCTCTAAGACGTCTTTTGGTTGGTCAAGTTTTAACATTTCAACATCATTTCTCAACACAGACAGTTAAAAGTTTTGCATAGCTACAATATATTAATCTAGCTCGGTGCAATTTTAAAGGTTCTTTTATAGTTTAAAGATGGACAATTTCTATAAACCACAGTTACTTCATTTTTAGCCAAAATCTGTGTTTTACATGTTTTAATGTAAGAATAATTCATACCAGTGTGAGCTCATTCAGTCACTTGCCTTGACTTGCCACTGAATGTTATCTCAGCTCTTACACTAGTCAGTCTTTAAGAGAAATGTGAAGGAAGTCTCAACCAAACACTCCTCTGTGTTTTAATATTTAATTACAATGATGTGTATTTTTAATAAAGAAAAACAGCATCTCAAAATTTATAGCGTGGCTTTAATTTAGCTTCACTATCATTGTTTCATTCAAGCAGTGCATGAATGCTATCTAGTGTACAATACTGAAAGAAGTGCCATAAGTTACACCCTTGCTCCTCGCTGAAATAACCATTCATGGTCTGTCCAACCCATTCTATCTAGCATCAACCTTTATTGATCCATGTTTTGCCTGGGCGGGATTATGGTCTTCAGTAGATATCTATCCATATTTGTGCTATTTATGCTATTAATAATTAAAAATTAATATTGCTCTATACTCATAAACACAGGACAAATACTTTTACTTCTAAATTAAATTTGCCATGCAGGACTTTACTTCATGTTGTGTAATTTATTTATTTATTTTTATTTTTTTTAAATAAATCAATTGTTAAATCTTAAAAATCTGGAGTAGTACTTTGGCTCTAGTGTTTTCTCCCTGATATTAACTCCTTGATTGATGATGACACATTAACTGCAGACACCACTGCCTCATTAATGAAAACCAACATAATTAATTGCTGCATCACATAAGATCAGATCACTCTGTCCAGGTTTTAGTGCCTCATCTAAAGAGCCTCTTTTCTACTGGGACGGTACGGTGTGGGTTGGGCTGCTTCTGGCACATTTCTGACACCAAAAGGGGTCAGAAGTGTGCCCAAAAGGCCTGCCGTACCATACCACTTTGGGGATGCCTTTCCTAAGGGTCCCAAGCAGGCCTGGCTTAGTGGTACACCTTGGGAGGGACATAACCTGACTCCACCAGTTAGACCTTCTCCACAGAACATAGTCTATTTCGCAGTACCATCTGGGAAGGCTCCCGTTGAAAGTGTTTACAAAAGGGAGGCACCTTCTGTAAAAACTTAGAAGGTGATTGGATGAAGCACCGACTAGTATCCGCTTAGCATGAGGTTTCTTTAACCAATCATAGCAACGATATGACATGCCACTCTTTGCGCTTCTTTCAAAGAAGAAATACTCTCTACTTCTGATAAAACTGATTTGATAGCAGCATCAATGCTAACGTCTTTCTGAGGCGCCATGTTGATAACAAAGAGGAGACGAGGGCTAGTTCTGTTCCTGCTGCCACTTCATTGGTCACAAGAGTCCGGTGAGCCCTTGGTTCATCAACTCAAGCAGTTTCCTTGGCGCGATACAAGATGGATTTACGCGAGTTTGGAAACTCCCAAATCTCGCAAGAATACAGCTGCAGCGCAAGGTTAGGAGGGACGCTGACTGGACAATAGATATTCCTCACTTGAGGGAAAAATGAGAAGTGAAAGTAAAATCCATCAAACATCAATGTTTTTCAAATAAATTACACCTTGATGAATGATAAGTCTAGTACTTGACTTATTACAGTTTGAATGTAGTCTACTGCAGGCTTTACTTTGTGCTGAGACAGTTGTAGTGCAGTTGAGATGTGTGAAAAGTCTGAATGGGCAGAGCGCAGGGCGGGGGAGTATTGTCTTGTCGTCAGAGCACTCTTTGTTGGCACACACTCCCAGTTGCCTGCTGGGCCCTGCTGTTCCATTTGTCCACAGAGATCTGTTTCAGATCCGAAACGCAACACGATGAGGCGACCTGCTGAGAGATGTGAATGAAATGGTGGAATGATTATGTCACTAATGAGTCTTGGTAATAATCATATGTGTGTGTGTGTGTGTGTGTGTCTATATATATATATATATATATATATATATATATATATACACACAACAGTATATTATATATTATATATTTCTTAGACTTTTACTTGAGTAGGAAAATTGAGGCTTTTTTTTTTTGAGTGTGTGTAATGTACCTCATAGATTCCATTAAATGATAGCATTATTTTACTGAGACTCACAGTTTATCATCCTTACATATGGTTTTAACAATCCTAAACAGTCATGCTCCTTTCTCACCATAGAAACTGACTGAATACGGAACAGTTCTGTCAGTAATGAGACTTGGTCTTAATCATATGTGATTTATTATATGTATAATAAAATTATTACTGGCTAAAATTATATTTATATACACAAAATCTTTTATTTACTGTAGTTCTGTGATAACTGTAAACTACTTTTTCAGGCCCATGAAATGCAGTTCTCTTTCAAATAAATGACCAAAAGCAACATGTTCTTTTCAAAAGTGCTCTCGTGTTCGTGGTAATTTAAATGGTGAGAAGATGTGCACAAATTGTTCTCCTAAACATGTATTGGCCACATTGATGAGTATTTTATTACTCTTACAGTACAATTTCACAAGCAGGGGTTAACCTGAAGTCATTTTTCAGCCAATATAAGGAACACTTATACACACCTTAGGTTAAATGTGTGATACTGGGTTTATTAATTTGTTAGTGAAACTGCTCTCCAGAAGCCCACTTTGCCTTTAATGTGTCTCTGAACCAGCAGCCGTTCTCTGCCTGTTCCCCTTTTGTTTGTCTTCCTCCCTGCTTCAGCTGCACGAGGCTCTGCTGGCTGCTCCAAAACAAATGTCCCTCCAACGCTCCCAAAGTTACACAGAATAAATTGGAAAAATACTTTCTGACATGTTGAGTAATGCATCAAATCGTATTCTCTTTCCCAGAAGCCCCTCTCTTCTGTTTCATCAGCAGCGTCTTCAGGCAAATGGATTGCCTCTATAATGCTCTGTTTATCAGGCCGCTCTGGCTGTAAGCAGACCAGCACCAACACTGCCTCGCTCACAGACAAATCACACACAGCCTACACAACTCAAATGACATATCAGATCATAGACATCCAAAGGGTTTGTTTGGAAAAAATTCAAAAGTGAAGTAGATTTCAGAAATGTTTAAAAAGAGCCATGGAAATGACTAAACTTATGTTAACTTGTGAGCACAAAACTGTTGGCTGTGTCAGATACTCAAGGTTCTAAATGGATTATGCAGAAGGTGGAGAAGTTTTGAGGTGAACTTGTAGGTCAATCCACCTTCCTTTATTAGGCCTTTTTTATTCCACTTGGTAACATAGCTAACTTTGTTACCCCTTAGCACTGACCAGGTTCTGTGCCAGTTATGGTCCCTGAACCTAATTACAAACTGACCGATGGGTTCACACTAAAACCAAAGACTGGTTGTATTTCCGCAATGAAGTTTGTAACAACAGAGTCTGTAGAGGGGTTTGCGCCCTCTACTGGCTGAAGGTTACACAGGGTGGCTTTAAACTGGTGTTTTGTGGGGTTATGCATTTCTTTTTTGTTTACTGACTCAACTTTTTATGTAACAGGAGCAGAACCGGCAGAACCTAGCCGGTGTGAAATGGCTGATAGAATTATTGCATACATATCTCAAATTTGACAGATGAAAAGTTCCGCCAACATATTCTACACAAATATGTGTTGCCAGATCACTGAAAACCACTACCAGCTGACAGTGTGAGTTTTACACTAATTTGAAAATACCACATCAAGCAAGCACCAAACCTAAATCAATTTATGGAAATGTGACTAATGCATACTTTGAGAGTTGATAGATTTAAATTTTGTAATCATCTCTATTCTTTGTGTTCGAGGCAATGTTGTGCAGCAGTAGCCCACAGTCTATTATGTATTTCTTAGACTTTGACTGCAGAGGAGAATTTTTGATTTTTTTCACTGTGTAATGTACCTTGTTTACCTCAGATATTCCATTAAATTATATGATATTATTTTACTGGGACTTACAGTTCAACATCCTTACATATGATTTTAGTAATCCTAAACAGTCATATTCCGTTCTCACCATGAAAAGTGATTGATTAACAACTATTAGGAAAGTGTTTTGGAAACACTTTGTTTTAAATTAATTCAATATTATTTATTGTGTTGAATTCATTGTATCATTACAGGAGGCCAAAACTTAAAGTCTTAGTTGTGGTGTTCTGTTATGATGCAGACACAGTCAGTCTGCTCCTTCTCATATGAGTCCGGTCACGTTGATCACTTCTCTTCACTGCTGCCTCAGTGGCTCTGCACATGTAATATTAAACTCAACTGGGCCAGAAGTCTGCTGCAAATCAGACCTGCAAAATACAGAGCGGCTGAGCTTCAAAGTCATGTTCTCAGACTCAGAACTGGAATAGTGCCAGCTCTCACACTTCATACATGAACAGTATCCACAAGTTTAAATGGGCTTAAAGTCTTTGGGTGTCATATTGTCCTCAGCATCAGCTCGAACACTGCTTACCCAGGACTGTGCATGGCTAATGTGTGTAGTCGTTTCATCTGTTCACATACAAGGCAAATACAGCCAAAGCATGTGTGCACTGTTCCAACTGTGTATTCACTGAACTGATGGAGCACATTAACCTGTTAAAAACTCTTCAATCAGCATCATTCAATATTATCTTAACATTAGAACCACAAATCTTCCAATATTACAGCATAGCATTTGACCACAGTATCTTTAAAGCAAGTACAAACTGTCCATTTATCAAATAAACACAACAGTACAAATGCATTCACAGGGCATGACATTAATACCCTCCATCCACTGTTTTGTCTTTAATACCAAATGTGACTAATTTGTGTCTCACCTTCACTTCATTTAAAAAAAAAATGCATTTTATGCGTGCAACTGGCTTAACATACGTCAGGTTTTTCAGAACGTTTAACGTGATGCATGTGACATTAGGGATTAGACTTGTACATGACTGAAGAGTGAAGAAGCCCAATAGTTCAAAACTAATTATGTTCAAAAGACTTGATTATTTATTTACAAAAATACAATATCATTAACATCTTCCTTTGTGTACTCAATCTCTGTTTCCTCCAACGGGTGTCTCTGTGTTGTTTGCGATTGAAGTAAACCCTCCATCGTGTACAGGTCACCTGCTCTGTAAAACTGTAACAAATACAAATACCATTCTAAACCGGTGTGACTATCTCTCCCTCAGAACACGGCTAAAGTAGCTGGGACTTGTAGACACTTAGACAAAACAACAGCAGCTCACCTTTATAGTGGTAAGTCAAGGTGAACACAACACTGAACTTTGCTGATGTGAAGGAATCATACTCTCCCCACTCTGATGTTCTGATCACATTCTAATTTATCTGCTACCTGAATACACAACTGGGGTGAGAAAAGAGCCTGCACAGAAGAAGTCTGTGAAAGTGTGGACTGAAGAGGCCGGTGAGAGACTGTTTCCAGACCACCAACTGGGAAACGCTTTGCAGCTCTCATGGACATGACATAGATGGCCTGCTACACTGCATCACAGACTACATTAACTTCTGTGTGGAAACACAAGCTTTTGAAAACTGTTAGCATAACTGTTACTTGCTATAGAGCAGCTATGCAAATGCATAGGGCCCCTTAGCCACCAGGGGGCCCCAAAGCTGCATAATCATCTGAGGAGAATTAAAATTACTTCTCTTTATTTGATCCGGACCGTAAGATATTTTCCACAATTACAAGCGCATTGTGGAAAATGTATTTTTGAACCAGTACTCCTAGGACAGCTATTCATATTGAGAGGAGAGTTGAAAAAGACCTGAATTTACCATTAAATTATCTGCTCAGAATTATGTTCAATTCAATTAGTTATTTTATAAATCCATCCAGTAATTCATTGGGGATCAGCCCTGGTTTACTTTTCACTGCATTATACACAGAGCTGTATATCTAAGGATTTCTATTTTGTATAGCTAAGGCTATATTTATCATGTTACATGCTTTGCTTTAGAAAAGAGTTTTACTCTTGTTAGAATTATTTGATTTGATTTGTTTGTTGGTTTGGACAGGATCACAGATGGGGCACAGCTAAGGTCCAGTCATCACCAACTGTCAATCTAACAGCAGCTGGACATCTGCAACAGTATCCAGTCCCCCAGAGCAGAGTGGGACAGAGGGACAACTTGTGAACAGCAAAGAACTAACCAGAAATGTTAATTATATTGTAATAAAAATGAAGTCAGACAGAGCCAGTGGATAGAAGCTCAGTGTGTCATACTTCCCCTCGGCTGTAGGTGTAGAGCAGCTTATCTCATCTATATGTCCTGACCATAAGCTCTATCAAAAGGAAAGTCTTACCTTATATGTAGAGGTTAAACTTAAGCATTTCATGGAACCATACTGACTGTTGTCTATAGAACCCCCACACAGCCCTACTCCAAAGACCCCTTTGGCCTTAGGACTTATTTACTATGTGCTTCTACATTTCAATTTGTTCCTTTAATGCAGCTTTTAAACAGTATTTTTGAAAGATGAAACAAACCTATTCTAAAATACCTAAAAACACAATTATTAGTCCATTATTGATTGTAGTAATGTAATCATTTTTTAAAAATACAACCAATCTCACAAACCTTTCCTCCTCGTGATCCTCTCAGCACCTTTTCTTGGAGTATGATGGCTGTGGTTCCTGGCTGTTGCTGGATGAGGTGGGTGTGTGTCTTTAATACAATGTAAGAAACTGATAAAACTCCAGCACCACAGTAAACTAAACTCATAGTGTTAGGTCTCTCTCTCTATAGCCTGACTGTTACATAGTGAGTTTCTTCTGTCACCAGGTTAGACCTATAGAAATATGAAGAAAAGAGACTTCATCATTCATTACTGAGTGTGGCATTTCACTGCTGACAACTCTCTAATTCGCAGTTTGAAAACATGAACTAAAGCAGAAGAATAAAGGAGCTACACTAAAAGGATTTAGTTTATGTGAAAACCTGAGGTGGACATTTGTGTCCTCTGAGCCCCCTTTCTTGGAGCCTGAAGCTTGTGACTCTTGGCTGTTGTTGGATGAGGCCTGGTTGTCCTCAGTGACCAGTGGAACCAACTCTGGATGTGGTGTCCCGATGGCCAGGGTTTTCCTAAACAGTCAGAAAAAAGTGACTAAAATTGCAATCATTATATTATTGAAAGGTTTACTCACCCCACAGTACCTAATTAGTATATATTCACTTATTACATGTATAATGTTACCTTAGTGCTGCTTCTTTGCTCTATCTCATGATAGAAGCCTGGCTTTTTGGAGTGGCATAAAAAAGTAACACAATGAGTATCTATCTTGTATACAGCTGTACACTTCTCTGAGCCTGTTACTTCTCCAGATTGCTCACAAGCAGATAAGGGTAAGTGGCTTTCGGATTATCCCCACCCAAGGGTCACCACAGTTAAGTAGTTCGCATGAGTAGCCTGGCAATATTTTATGCCGGATGCCCTTCCTGACGCAACCCTCTCCATTTACCCAGGCTTGGGAACAGCACAGACTAAGATTGCTCCCATGGGTTTTAACCCCCGATCTCCCGCACCAAACCAGGAGCACTAAACTCTCCACCACAGAGAAATGCTCCCAAGCTGCTATACTATATACTAGATACAGCTCTTATATTTTGAAAATTACAGAATATACCTTTATATACAGTTAATACAGAAGAGTTAGTAGGACAAACCTCTATTGACAACTTGATTCTTCAACACTGTCATTGTCCCAGCTTTGTTTGTGGATGGCCCCTGGACGCAGAGGGCTGCTCATCATTGATGCAGTGCTCTTTAATCGGACGACCAGTAGAACCACAAGTGTCCACTTGTGGACTTGGAGTACCATATCCAGGTCCTACAATACAATCCCGGTGTAGAACTTTCTCATCTGTAAAACCCATGTGCCGCACTTGTGCACAAAAGAATTCCCTGCACCAAATATTAACGGCCTCATCATATCTGGCTCAAACAGAAAGAAACCCATTACAAGATATTTCTGCTGTAATTTCTGATATTGTCAATGGACTATTGTAAATGGACTGCATGCCTGTACCAGCTGGTCTGAATGACATCCCCTGGTGTGGTCTGAGAAACCTGATGAGCCAAGCCAAAGACAATGACCTTCACCTGGAGACGTGTCAGATGGTCCACAGTCATGACATTTTCAGGTTTAAGGTCCCCTTGCGTGATGCCTGTGTTTTTAAGGAACACGAAAGCCATAGCCAACTGATGCTTTATTAATAAGGTTTTTTGTAGAATTGTATGTGTATGATACATTTAGGAGAAGGCATTTAGGAAAATCCTAGAGGATTTCTCTATTGCTAGGGGCCATTGACACATTGGTGAAGTTAAGCTGGTCTAAGTCTGCTGATGGTTCTTTAAAGTAAATATTCTTTCCTGTGTGAAACTGAGTGTAGTATAGGATAAACTTGATGAACAAATGCAGGTCTTCCTGCACAGGGCTACCTCTCCAAAGGTGCCACAGCCCGGGGCGTCTTTGACAGTGTAGGCTGTGAGTGAAGTAGTAATTACAGACCCAGTCTTCAGGTTGGCCATGTTGAAGAAAGTCCACTGTAGTTTCAAAGGCAGAGCAGTTTGAGAGTAGTGTGGCCTCCAAGCTTAGTTTTGTAAAAATGAAGTGTCACTAAAGAACATTCCAAAATCCATGTATAACACTTACATTAAAAAAAAAAAATATAGGTTTTAATCCTCTAAATACAACATGTCTTTTATTATATGTCTTACAGAAGACCCTAGAGTCGACCCAGTAATGTGACTTTACTGCATGGTTACATTTTCGTTTTAATTAAACTGCACCATCAACCATCTAAGATTTCATAAACTAACGATCAAATAAACACACAAAAAATGATTCAGTTATTCAATTAAAATCAAGTCTGATTCAATCTCAATTCTTGTGGATGGAAAAAACAACCACAATTACAATAAAAGTTAGACATAAAAATTTGACACTGAGCTGCCATAACTCAACATGTCAGTTACAGAAACACTGCCATTCACTTCATTGTAAAATAATTAATTAACAACCACAACAAAAAGATTTAAAATCACAAACTTTTTGTTTACTGTAGGTATTTCACCAAACATGTAACAAATTGACTGAATTCAAGAATTGTGTGCTCACCTGGTTCAATTGACACAGCAGTGGAGAGATAGTTTCCTCTGTTGAATAAACTCAGTACAGTGTAAATGACAGAGCAGTCTGAAAGTGCTGTGTCCTCTCCACTGAGATCTGTAGAAATGTCCAAAGCTGTGTCTTCAACTGAATTCTAAAACTGCTGTATGACATCCCTCACCATGACAACTACACTGGGTGCTATACAGCCTCTGGTTGTTCACAGACAGTAAAGATGTGTGTCCAACCTGAGGTTGGTGCCTCCAGCGATCTGCCTAGAAACAACTTACCAGCCACAGCCTACAAGTGATCGGCTCAGGAGATTTTTGTGAAGTGAGGTGATGGCTGAATCTGAGGGGAGACAATCTAAACTGGTAAAGAATTTTTATTTTATATGACTTCTTTGTATTTGATTGGGATAACCATGCTGACTATAAAGTCAGTTAAAAACAAAATAAAAGAAACCCCATAGATGGAAAACTGTGTTGTAGGCTATTTTTGAGCATATTAAATTATCACAAATATCAATATTTCACTGGTTTAGCTAAATTCATTACTTACTATTCATTAGTCATTATTCACATTATTACATGTGATGTATTATATCCTTCCTAATGCTAATTCCTACTGCTAATTATAGTGTTTAAGAAATACCATACAGCTGAAGAAGAGGAGCAAGAGAAGAAAGGAAAAGAGGTGCAATGTGCATTTGCAGTAGTGGTGTGTGATAATGCAAGATTTGGAATCAATCCAATACTAAATACCCATAACTTTATAATAATTAAGGTGGATGCATCATCAAATTGCTAAATGTGAATGAATTTTCATGACCTTCAAGTGTTTTTGTGATTTTTCTGTTGGATTATTAAAGTTGGTAGGCAAACAGAAAATACTTTATCATAATAAAAGTTTTAGTTCAGAAACAACAGAAGAGTAATACATTTTTTTTCCACATACAATGTCATGTCTGGATTTTTGCACAAAAGTGCAAATTAAAAGAAATTCTTTTTTGTTTTCAGGTAGAGTGTGTCACAAACTGCAGGTTTGCATACAGGAGAGAAACTCAAACTAAAGTTTCAATCTCATTGCACTGGTATTGATCAATTCCAACACCAACGTTGATATCGATATTTGGATTGATCTGCCCACCACTAATTTGCAGTGTCATTTCCCACAGCATTCAGGTCAAAGCAGACTCCAGTTATAAAAATACCATGGTTGGGAGTTCCAGGACCGCATGAACACATTCTTATTGGTGTATGTCCTACTTGTGCTGCGTCATCACTGCAGCCCTCACTGCACTGCTCATTTATAAGAGAACCAGAATACCCCAGATTCACCAACTCGCGCGTCGGAGTTTGTCCACGCGCTCACATTTGTGTGTTCAGCCTAGATTAACAGTGGCTCCCCTCATTTGTCAACTCAGACAGAGACAGAAAGAGAAGAACCAGCTAAAGTGGGCGAGCAGGCAATGTCTCAAGAGAGAACATGGATCACTTTAACTGTGCAGCTAATGCAGTCATCTCACTGTTACTGCTGACTAGCTGTACTCACATTTGGGGTTGCACATCACAAGTCATTGCCTCTCAGAATTCTATCTGAGTGAGTGACTGACATATAAGACTAGTTTGACTTTTAAAATCTAAGTTAATGTCTAGAAGAGCAAATGACTCAGATCAGAGAGTGAAGTTTATCGTAGGAGGGAAGTGGGTCTTACGAAAGTTAAATGGATTGAGCAGTGAAATTCAGATTATAGTTGTTAAAACTAGAACTCCCAAGGTTGTCATTTTGACGGTGCTGAAATGTTTATGGGTAATAACTTTGGATACATAAATCCTATGTGTCCCTAACATGTTTTTTAAAATTGGTTCGTTCTGTAAAAAATTACACCTGCATATTTCTACTGTTAACCTGCCGATACTCTGATGGCCCTATTGAATACACAGATTTTTTTTTCCACAGATGAGGAGTAGCATCACTGTTGCCTAGCAACCTGCATTCTAGCATCAAACAGAGAAAAACTGTGGACCGATGTCACATGACATGATACAATGACACCACTGGCAAAAGGCGTATGGGACTGCCATAGAGAATCTTCTGGCCCATTTACAATTTTCACATTTTGTGCCTCTAGCCTCAAAAAAACTGTGAATCTCAACACCCCCTTTTCAAACACAGAGCAGAAATACAGTTAAACTAATATGGACAATTAATTCCACAATTCTGTGTTTTATTTCTGTGCTGTATGGACTTTTGTCGAGTCAGGGACCAGAGGGAGACAACAAAGCCAGAGCATCCTGACAGAAGCTGAAAGACACACTGCACACATGGCACACGCCAAGCACAACAACAAGACATCCTCACTACCTTCCTCTGTTTGGTGGACACCAACAAGCTGAACCACATACGGGACTGCACCGGGTCAGAGGTCCACAGAGTAACGGGGGATAGCTCATGGGACATCACTGTGTAAAAGAACGGGCCTCGTTGGCAGTATGAATAAGAGCAGAAGCGAGCTCTCCCTGTGAATCAAGGAACGGGTGCTGTTCTCTACTCAGGTGGTGAAAAATAACAGCACAATCCTCACCATCTACCAATGGAAACCACAAAAGAATGCTTGCATATTAAGCCCTGCACACAAATCAGCAGGCGCTCTCAGTGGCCTCAAAGCAAAACCCGAGCCTGTGACGTATTATAATCATCCTTGCCGCCGATAATAATCTAGATAATACCTATAATAAGCCTAGATGACTCTTAAGGTCTAATTCCTATTACAATATGCTGTTAGGGGATTGAAAAATTGCACAGTCCCCGTTTGAAGTTCAGCAACACCTCATAGAGCATGATTACACACTGTGACATTTATTTCATGCTTCTCCAAAATGGTCAGTATTGTTGTATGAACTTGAGGTCCTCATTTTACAGATTTTTTTTAACTTTTGTTTTTGTCTGGCATTGTACTTTTTGTATAATTTGCTTTGTTGCAATTGTTGTGCTGTGTTTAAACATTCTGACATTTTGTCACTTCGATTCTGCGAATATACTTTGAAAAGAAAATGTTTTAAAGCCTAAATCATGGTCAAATGATCTACACATTTCCCAAAAAACTCTTACATCCTGTTGTGATTTTTTCATACATTCCCTTATCTATGCTGTTACTATACTATACGTTTATTTATTTATTTTTATCTCCAAATCCTTTGGTGTGGCTGTGCCCAAGCATAATGCTAAAAAAAGGTTAAAATAACCCCCCCACCCCCCAAAAAAACAACAACAAAAAAAAACCCAAACAAAAACAAACATACAAAAAAGCCTCAATTTCTTGTTTATAAAATAATTCAGAAATTTTAATGGACATATTCATTTAAGTGAAGGACCGCAGAGGCACAAAATTCTAGTCAAACCTCATTCCTGTGAGTAAAAGTCAAGTACATCTTTATTTTCAAAACAAGCTGCTACAAGGTTCTACAATTATATCTGCATTTATTTTATGTGTACACAGCCTATCCATATGTTGTGTGTATGATTTTGGATTTAGTTTGAAGGATCTGTCTAATCTTCTTAGAAAACCACGTGATTTTGGCAGCTCCACAGAGAACTGACAGAATAAGTGAACAATGAAGGGATTAAACAGTGACTGTGTGATGTTCAGGAGCGTATGACAAGTAATGACAAGGCAAGACAAGGCATGTGAAGGACATTTAAAATCATGCTATTTAACAACATCAAATAAAGGATGGGTCAGGACAGCGGCAGAAGCATGGATGCAGCAGCCTGGATGTAAGTTTTACATTGAGCAAGGTCAAATGCATTATTATTTTTTTATTTGTGAAATCAATATTCCGTTTGAAAACAGATCTCTCACATGATTCCACACAAACAACTAAAGATAAAAGTGACGTACAGACAATGCTGTTCTAAACTGAATACTCAACTGTACAGTTTGCTCACTTAAAAAAAAGTTTTTGTTTTTGTTTGATTTTTTGGGGGGTTGTTTGTAACAAGATTAACTGTTACTCTAATTCATTCAGGCACAAAAGAATTCCATGCCGTCCGTTGTAAACAAGACGTTGCCTTAATAATTTGAAACCCCAGACTCTCTGTGATTTCTTTAGGAAGTGTTCTGTGCGGCAGTTGAAAGACAAACAAAGGTTATTGTTTCAATAACCATGGTTCTCTCTAACTTTCTCTTTGTTGATGGAATCTATCATACATGGATTTGTTGTTTTTGTGTTTTTGATGTGAATAGAGAGGATAGGGCATTTTGAAGGGAAGAATGATGGAGTGAAACTTATTTTTAGCCCTGGAATTTTATGTCTTAGACCAGCCCTTATTCAATCTTTCACTTAGGATATTAATTTTAATACATTTTTATGCATCAAATAACAAAAGGTAAGATGCATAGAAAGAAATAAACTAAAGCATGTTTTTATAGATTGTAGATTGTAACTGTAGATTCATCTTTGACATAATTTACTACTGTACTTGTTCTTTCTTTTGAAATCTAGTCAGTGTAGCTGTGAGGAGCCTACATTGTACAAGTACAGGTACTTAAACATACATAACAGAGGAGAAGTGTACTGCCAACGGTATATCCAAGCAGTCCCAGTTTGGGGGTAAAACACAATGTGTCACAAACTCTATTGTATGCAGGTGAAAATAGGTTGTTGAAAAACTGACAGACCACAATTAATTATTTCAAATTAAGCAAAGGCCTGAAATGTTAAAGTGAGTTCTAAAAAGTGTAGGTGTGTTGACTGAGTAACTGATAATAACTGATAACTGATAATAACTGATAATAAATAAAGCCATTAAAGATGTATCTCATCGCCACAAGGTGCCACGAGTATTCAAATATTTAGACAAATGAACAACACAATTGTTGTGCATTAAATTAAAATTCCTATTTATTAATAATACTGGATTGTAATTCTCTCAACTATCTCTTCCTGTCTTCCTGACTGGTCCCTCATAGCTAATGATGTCATAGAACCAGTGGCTAGACTCTACAACAGAACCTGTTAAATCCACTGTAAACTTCCAGGATGGGTTCACTATTGTACAGCACTGACAGCCTAAGGCTTTGACCTTTCAAATTAAAATTGCAGTAAATACTACATTTCTTGTTAGCCTCAGCTAATGTCACCTGCTAACTGCTAATGTTGAGCCACAACCAGAAAGTCCACTGAAAACAAATTAGAAGTGTATGAATTAGCATAATATTAACACATTCATGCCTGCACACACTAATAAGTTAATATGACCTAAAAACTTGTTGCAGCCTCTTAAATTCATGCCTGACAGTGCTGAGCTATTATTGATATTAACTCATGTTTTTCATTGACCAAAAAACTTGCAGGCATTGTTTCTCTCCAGTCCTTCTGGCAGGCAGTCGGATTCAAGCCAAGTCAAATCATTTGCAAACTTAACTGGCAGTGGATAATCCAATAATGCTTATTATCTGTCTAAGACAATGTGTTCCTTTTTTATTTTAAACAATATTGGCTCCACCTCTACAATATAATAAATATATAAACTTGTATTTTATTAAATTAAACAAGCAGCTCTAAGATCAAATAAGCTGTGCCTCTGATGATTCCACTTCAGCAGATAAAACGATTCCATATGGTGATGCTGTGGGCTTTGCATCTGATTGAGACAGATGTAAAGCCCACTTCTGACAGCACAGGCTCTGAAGCAGCACAAAGTTGTATGGATTCCCAGTGTCAACAACACCTGCAGGAAGCGCCTTAGCGCCTCCAGCTCTGTGGTTACTCTGTACTTACACTCTCTCATTGCTGCACCTAAGGGCAGGCAGTGGTACACGTGCTCAATGTGTGGGTGACATGCTGGATGCATTGCAGGCTGATGCATTATTGATTGGTCTGGCGCAGGTGAAACAGGCTGGCCATGTTGGATTTCCATGTCTCACATAGACACACACAGAGATGTGTTTTGGCCTGAGATGAGATGTGCACCTTTCAATTTCACAGGAGTTATCAGTGTGGGCTTGGACTTTTAAATCAGCCACACATATAGTCTGGGAAGCAATTATTTATAGCACAACCAAATCAATACAGGGTTTAAGTGTTGATACAAGGGTTTTATGTTTTCTTTGGCACAACAGCCCAAAGCATAGTCTCAAGTAAAGAGGAATTTTTCTTTGGAGTCACTACAAGTAGTCCCTGGATATGTTACCCAATATGTGAAATAGAGGAAAGATCCACCATATTTCCGTTCAGTTGAGGAGAAATGCAAGCCATAACATAAAACAACCTGGTGGGATTTAATTAAAAAAAATCCTCTTGAGAAACAAGAGGCAAAAGGAAAAACTTTAAATGATTATGTAAATCAAATAAGTAAATCTTGTTGAAGTCATATTTCAAGAGAAAACATGCTAGCTTCTTGAATAAAAACATAGCATTTATGGTCTGCACTGCATTAAAAACAAGGAAAACTCTATTATACATTAAATACTGAGTCCCTAAATTACAGGAAATTGGCACAGCTCTATGAATTTAATGTTCAGAAAGCTGTCAATAAACTGTAAACTAACTAAGTCTAATGTTTACTGCAGGAGCACTCGGCATTACCTCCAGCCTCTCACGCTGCTACATTCCAGGATTTCTCTCTTCTTTTATTAACTATTAGCAACACAACCACTTCAGTGGAAAAGCGTGACTCTCCGAACACATTTATTGAAACAACATTTATTAAAACTGGCCTCGTTAGACTTGATCAGTCTGTCTGGATTTATGCCTGAAGGGGTGTGTGATTCAATAAAAGGAAGGGTCTGCATAAAGTCCACAAGCTGCTCCACTCACCTTCAGGTCTTCACTGTCACATGCTCAAGTCCTAACATGATCGAGTTCCTGTCAGCATCATCCGGGTCCTTCTATAATCTGCACACATTGACATCAAACTCATTTTATAGCGGAATCATCATAGGGTAAGTGGAGCTATATTGGGTTTTATTGATTTCACCAGCATCATTTCAGGAAGATGGTATAACTTGATATGATATTGAAATATCAATGAAACTAAGAGAATGCTTTTAGAAGGAAACATTATGGCCAGTTCTTATGGCTGTGCACTTTATTCTCCTGCACAAAGGTCAAACTGGCTTTTCAATATACAACACACTATAAAACAGGTTTACAGTGATCTGAACTATGGCTGTGAGGTTTTAAAGACACAGTTATTGGTATGGGCTCCATTGAAAATAAAATGCACACTGGCCTGAAAGGGGAGGAAGGGAGGCACATTTTAGCTGTACAAAACTAATAAGCAGGTTAGTTAATTATATAAAAAGTATGACTGTCACGTTTCCTTTTCATTTTAAAGTAGGTGAATATAACAAGCAAAACTGCAGCTACAAGTCAGTAAAAAGGCTTAGTTAAGCCAGTTCTGCTAATGCTTTATTATATTCACTATAACAAAGGTCAAGTTCTACAGTCTTATGATGCAACAAGCAGCCCAGCAACTAAGGTATCAGAAGCCGTTGTTTTTAATCATGATGTCATATGTCACTATTCATTTTTCGGTCTAATCTGTGATGATATTTTTTTTCATATTGCATCATCAGCATTATCAATATTGCTCACTAAAGCCTAGTAAGCTTCATCTGTAAATGTTAAGACGAGTGTTGACCCTCCAAGGAATTGAACTTATCACCATCTGGTTGAGTGGTAGGGGCACTAACCACTACACCATCCACAAAGGCTAGTCAAATGCTAAATGAAAATTAGAAGTACAAAAATACAATGCTAAAGAAGGTTCAATGGCATCCATTTGTCTAGCGCTTGAGCAGCCGAGTGTGAAGCAGGTAGGATCAGAATCAGCACCTCTAAGTCCAAGGTCATGGTTCTCAACCGGAAAAGTGGACAAGCTTAAGTATCTTAGATCCTGTTCACAAGTGAGGGAAGGATTGACAGACAGATTGGTGTAGCTTCTGCAGTAATCTGGTCCATGTACCGGTCTGTTGTGGTGAAGCATCTGCGTTCCTACTCTCACCTATGGTCATGACTCATGAGCTCTGGACCAAAAGGACAATATCCAGTGGTACTGATGAAAAGACAGGGGAAAGACCTGGCGGGAACAGAGCTGAAGATGTTGAGGTTTTCGTTCAGAGTGACAAAGCTAGATAGGATCAGAAATGAGTACATCAGAGGAACAGCTCAGGTCAGAGTTTTAGGAGATAAGTTAGAGAGGCCAGGTTGAGATGTTTTTTTTTAGAGGAGGGAATGTAAATATATTGGCCGAAGGATGCTGAAGGCAGGAGGCCTAGAAGAAGACCAAAAAGGAGATTTATGGATGTAGTTAAGGAGACATGAAGGTACTGTGTGAGAAAAGAGGATCAGGAGGTTAGGAAAAGTAGATGATTCGCTGCGGACACCCCTGAAGGGAACTGTTATCAGTGCAAGTGTATTCTATTTAAGTTAAAAAATATAAATATACACCAAATACTCATAATAAGCATTTTGAGGTGTATTTCAGAAACAATAACTTGGCCTGGGCCACTAAAAAGTGGGTCACATCAAAATGCTTAGGGAAAAATGCTCAGTTGAGATGAGACCAGTCCTCATAACACTGAAAAGGTAGCTGTCACGTTCAGACTCAGAGGTGAGGATGGTTAAGTGGATTTGACAGCTCATGAATCAGGAAGTCAAACAGAGTCTCTGTCTGGAACCACAAATCTTTCATTAGCTATTTAATACACACTCATTAACACACATACACATGCACCTGCAAGACGGGAACACGAGAGCGCACAAACACACCGCTCTCATTAATGCCAAATGATCCTGGCCACATTGTGCTGTAATGGAACAAGATGGAAGACTAACAGTTCTTCCTCTGCGTTCACTGAATGATAAATGATGCTGTAAGCTTAACACCGGAGGATTGTAAATGAGGCAAACACAGGTGAGCTAATGAATACAAAGCACGTGTGGTCGCTTGTGATAAAAGCTTCATAATGATGTTCCCGGAGTAAAAACTGTCAACTGTCTACAATTGTAATGTCTTCACAAAATATGAATGTGTAAAGGTGAGTGCTGTATGGAGAAATAAGAATTCAGCTCAGGACACACCTGCATTAGTGATTAGCCCGGGTAATAAAGGTAAACATTACACTTCAATTATCATTCACATAAAACACATGCATTATTAACAGCAATGTCACAAATAGTCTGTAGACTGCAGGAAGAAAATGAAACATTCTCCATAAACTGTCTCTGCAGAGGTTATTCCTGTTAAGCTTGTAACATAATCATTGTAATATAATCTTTATGGCCACATTAAAACAATATACAAAGTGCACACAAAACTACTTAAGTGAACATATGGCTTGTAAAATGACTATTCATAATGTATTATTTAAATGAAATAACAGGCTGTTTCTAAAGGTAACAGATCTCTTATAAAAGCAACCGCAGCAAAATGGAAAGAATCAAAATACGAAAGTGCAGTTCAGATTAGAGTGAAGACAATCTCACATGTCAGTAATCATCCTGTCAGTCCCAGGTTTTGATGAAAATGCTACAAATAATTACAACTTAAAGTCCATCCATAAAATTTAAGATTAAAAATGTTGCTCTCTGGTAAGGACAAATTCTTATTAGGACTTTTATTAGGACTATGAAAGTCTTTACAGTTGTGTCATGTGGATGCAGATATGCTATATAATGCTCTTAGAAAGAAATATCTGTATTAATATAGCCTCAGTGCACTTGCACACTGGGATTCAAATGGCAGCATATCTAGGAGACCATAAACAGTGTAAATGTAACCACTTGGAAGTTTCTAACATATATTTCTAATAGATTTATAAGATATGGATATCAAAGTTAACGTGACCTCAAACGTGCTATTGTAAGAAGGCCTAGTAAATGGTGGATCAATGATCAAACCGCACTGAGTCCAAAGAACCAAAAAGAGAGCCTGGAACTGAAAACAACAAACAATAAGTGAGGTCAAAAGCTTTTCAGGGTCAAAAAGTTCCCAAGCAGCAAGTACTACCACGGTAGATAAACTCATGATCTGGAAGAGTGTTGGAGACTAGACTAGATGTTGAAGCTGTTCAGGAGTGGTGGATCTTGATTCTAACACTGACTGCAGGTGTAAAGTAGGAGGTGATCAAGGATAAAGGGATAAGGTGTGTCTCAATTCTCAAAACATGGACCCTCAATTCGTACACTTCCCTCCTTTCTTTGCGTCTTAGTCCCGCCCACAGAGGAGCCAACAGATCCTCGCTCCTCAGAGCAGCGTTAAGAGCTTTGGGACAGCACTAACTTAACGTTAGACAGAGACTAACTTCAAGGAGTTGAGGGATCAAGGAGGCATGTTTTGAGAATTGAGACAAACCTATTGCAGAAAAGCAGACTCTCCGCCCAGCTCCAGTCAAACTACACACCCACAAACAGAAAAGAGGGAAGGAAAGATAAAACAGAGAAACAAAAGAAAACATGGGAAAATGCTAAGATTCTGCTAGCTATACTGTTATCGTAGCTCATATTGGGCAGTATCTTCCCAATCTTAACTCAGGCGGAGACACAGGCGTAAGTTCATTGAGGGGCATGTCAAAAGCTATTTTTTCCAATTATCAAAGCGGAGACGGTGGTATCAAGAGGTAGGACTAAAGGTGGAGCAGGTATAAAGGGGCTTGATTTAAGTGTCATGGTTGTTTGGCTTTTAACCAATCACAGGGCTTTCCTCCAACACTGCAAAGAAGAAAAGAAGTTTAAAGTTTCCATACCATACCATACCAGCTTTATTTATAAAGCACCTTTAAAACTGTGCAGTCGGCCAAAGTGCTGTACACAAGCAGTAAAATAAATAGAGGAGATAAAACACAAAACACAATACAATACAAACACAATGCATTAAAACTGTGAAAGACATAAAACAAAATAAAACAATAACCTAAAACACACAATTAATAAATAACTCAGTTTAAAAGCACAAAAGAACTTAGAACATGAGTTAAGACAACAGAGAGATAAAATAAATAAATAAATAAATGACCACCTCTCACTCTGAGTTAAAAGCCACCGAGAAAAAGTGCGTTTTTAAAAGTGTTTTAAAAAACGGCCAGTGAATGGGCTTGTCTAATGTCTAAAGGCAGCTCATTCCAGAGTTTTGGAGCAATGACCGAAAAAGCACGGTCTCCACGAAGTTTCCACTCATTTTATCATGAACAAAGTAACTTACATGAAAATTACAAAAAACCCTTTAACAATAGTGTTTTTATCATTAATTTGGCATAATTATTAATTTTATATACGTTTGGATGTGTGCTAATTTTAATTGTGCAAATCCTCATCCACACCATTTCTTCAAAGAAGCATACTATACATGTCTGGACATGGTCTGTATCAACACGGAGCATTTCATACAAACTGCCAGCGTTTTCAGACATTTTAATTTGGTATCAAAGTGAACTAAAGACAGAACAATCCACTCAGGGATTTCTCCTTTACTCACGTCATGTAAAGCCGTCCTCGTTCATGTTTTCCAGTTCATGCGTACGTCTTAATTAGCCTCAATCACATGGACACTGAATGACATTCTGATCACCTGCAGCACCAAAAACAAAAGATGGCTGCACCAGGCACAAGATAGCATATTTACCACCGTCTTGATCTCAGCTATGCCAGCGCCATCGCAAGATATAGCCCTGTGTATGTTAAAGTAAGTAAAAAAGATAAACATAATAACTCACATCATTTAGTCTCAAAAGAGTGAATAGTAAATAATGAATAAGCATAAATGATGCAACAACCACAACACTTACAATCCTCGATGCTGTTCTCCTTCTTATCCACAGAATCATCTCGACTCTTCAGCGCTCAGATCCGAAGACACTGTGAAGATCCCTGCCTCCTTCTGACTTTGATCCACAGCCAACTGAATCACAATGGAAATGTGTTGTGTTTATGGAGAGACTGAGCTTTGCAAAGAGCTCCATGAGTTCACTCAAAGGACAATGGACATAATGCCGTCATCCATCTGTAGAATAAAAGCATTAGTTTTTGTTTTAAATGAGATGCAAAATTGATTTAGAAATTTTTCTATTTCTTTTTTTCCAATGTTTGTTTTAGCTAGGAGGAATATGAAACCGTGCCAAAACCATTTTTATATTTTTACATTACATTTCATTGTTCCATTGCATCCACATCAAGCACCATTATACGGCAATTCCTTTTTTTCTTTTTTACTTTACAAAGTACATAGCTTCAATGATTTTGTTGCATACAGTGCAGATTTGTATCCTTCAGACAGTCTTAGATATCCAGTGCATTGCTGTGGGTTGGTGGAATGTGCAGCAGGTTTGGAGCTCACAGTAGAAACTAGGCCAGCTGGAATGAGCCGACTTCCACAGCTAATTCAAACTTGTATTGTGGTTCATAGCTTGCTGGTCCAGACCCACTGCCAGCTGATTAATGTAGTGTTTTCCTTCCAATCCCGTGCCCCACTTTCCTTCTTTATTTGATTTCTCCTCATTCCCTGAAGGCAATGAGTGTTTCATGTGCCGCCAGATGCCACGTTGCTTCCTAGAAAGTTTTTTGTTGTTGCTTTGTTCAAGTCAGAGAAAGAGAAAAGGAAAATCAATTGTAGCCCAAAGGATGGCTCATTCAGATCAGTGAGACATATTGTCAGCTACACTACAGTACACACGTGATTGCAGAGTGTGGTCTGTGCTGTGAAGGAAGACTGGCATTAATCACCATGAACTGGATTCATGAGCCTCAAAGAGCTGTAAAAAGGCTCTGTACAGGATTTATGGGACATCTGTGGCGCAGTATCCTACATGTTCAACCCAGAAAGGCATTAGACACATAAAGATTACAATTCAAACAATAATTATTTAAAATACAGCTGCAAGACTGGATGTGGAATTAAGTGATTTGATCAACTGGCAGGTGAAAGTTTATTTATACTGAGATTTACCAGCTCTTTGACATTTATAAATTTCCGTTCACATTGATTTTTTGTTACTTCGTTAGTCTCCTTATGTCCTCCAATGACTGTGATAAAAAGACAACAAAACACTGCAGCTACTTGGAGTTATTGGATTAATTATTGAACTAAATAAATGAAGATGCAGTGTGCTGGCGCTAGTATAAATGTTGTAAACGCTGTCTTAAGGGAAAGTTCTTTAAAGAAGTAGAACATTTACCATTGTGTTAAATATATGGAGCTGAAGGAATAAAAATTCACTGTTGACATGAACTGATAACTGTTGTTGGGAATTGATAAATGGCAGTTTAAATAAAATTTCACTCGTGTTTTTTCATTGTTGCATTTCTAAAGTGTATGTAAAAATGTCAGATCCAATTTCTATAATTATCTGATTACTCACAATTATCAGATTGTTCTGGTCATGTAAAAGGGCTCAGTGAAGAGCAACTTCGTCCGTCTTATGTTTATAAAATGGAGCGGCATCAGATTCTGGCTGTGGTAGAGTTTGTGTTCTTTTTAGTATATGGCAGACATGTGCATTGCTACAATGGTTTCATCATCAGTGAGAAGGCAGTGGACACATAGAAAATTTATACCAGGCGACTGAGAAGGCTACCTGCGAGGCGGCTTGCAAAGAGTAGGTGCTATCAACTATGTACTACTACTGTCCCAGTTATACAGACGCTGGACAAGGTAGGCTATTTCATGACCAAAATTATATATAGGTGAAATAAATTAATCATATTTTGAAAAATTTAATGAAATAAGGTTTTTAAACGTATTGACATGGCATACTTAAATTCAGTTTAGATTAGGCCTACTGTTAAATGATTAAATAGAAGTTTAAACAATACTGCGTCATATTATTACAATTAATAGAGATACTGTTGGTTAAATACTCAAATTATGGCACTAATCCCAACATCTCATTTTCTCAATAATTAGCTTAAAAACAGTTGTTTTTGTGAGTAGCAACTAGCAATTGGAATATACACTGAACAAAAATATAAATACAACACTTTTGTTTTTGCTCCCATTTTTCATGAACTGAACTCAAAGATCTAAGACTTTTTCTATGTACACAAAAGGCTTATTTCTCTCAAATATTGTTCACAAATCTGTCTAAATCTGTATTAGTGAGCACTTCTCCTTTGCTGAGATAATCCATCCACCTCACAGGTGTAGCATATCAAGATGCTGATTAGACAGCATGAATGTTGCAGGTGTGCCTTAGGCTGGCCACAATAAAAGGCCACTCTAAAATGTGTCGTTTTATCACACAGCACAATGCCACAGATGTCTTAAGTTTTGAAGGAGCGTGCAATTGGCATCCTAATGCAGGAATATCCACTAGAGCTGTTGCCCATCAATTGAATGTTCATTTCTCTAGAATAATTTGGCAGTACATCCAACCGGCCTCACAACCACAGACCACGTGTAACCACACCAGCCCAGGACCTCCACATCCAGCATCTTCACATTGTCTGAGACCAACCACCCAGACAGCTGCTGCAACAATCACTTTGCATAACCAAAGAATTTCTGCACAAACTGTCAGAAACCGTCTCAGGAAACTCGACCTGACTGCAGTTCGTCGTGGAAGATGAGAAGATACTGGATTTTGGACCCCCCTGGACACTCCCAATGAAGTAAAACTGCACTTTTTAGAGTGGCCTTTAATTGTAGCCAGCCTAAGGCACACCTGTTCAATAAGCATGATGTCTAATCAGCATCATGACATGCCACATCTGAGAGGTGGATGGATCATCTCGGCAAAGGAGAAGTTTAGTTTAGTCAGATTTGTGAACAAAGAGAGTAATAGGCCTTTTGTGTGTGCACAGAAAAAGTTTTAGACTTAGTCTTCAGCTCATTAAAAATGGAAGAGAAAAAAAAGTGTTGTGTTTATATTTGTGTTCAGTGTATTTTCTTATGACCACATGTCAATGAGAGCTTTCACCTCCTCATCATTCCACGTTTGACCGCGAGCCATTTTTCTTATTTTCTTCAGCTGTCAACTACCTGTTGCTAACGTGCGTTTGTTTTGGTTGTGAGCACCCACAATGCCCTGCTTAACACACTTCCTGGTTTTGGTTCGCTCTTCGTTTCTTTTACATTCACAAATCAAACAAACCGCGCCAGGGTCTGATTCAATCGGACCGAGACCCACGTATTCAAGTGGTCCAGGGTTTACTTTTTTGGTCCGGATCAGAGTTCGATTGTGCATTTACACTCGCCCAAGTGAACCGAAGCAAGCGTTTCCGAGCAAACGGACCAGGGTTCAATTCAATAGATCAAATAAGGCTGGTGTGAATGCAACCTAAATAACACTATCATAGCACTAAATAGTGTTAGATCATTTTTTCTGAATGTACAGCTGTCTGTGTTTAGCTTGTAGCTACAGAGACGTGCTAACATGAGTTTGCAGCTAATTACTAACAGACCTGCGACAACTGTTTTTGCACATGGCACATGAATTATCAGTTAATAAATTCTAGTGTTATGAACACGTTTATTTCAGTAATAATGCAAAGCTTATATGTTGCCCAGTGATATTTAAGCAATAGACCTGGAACATAACTTTCGAGCTCTCACATAAACACTCTATAATTATAGTAACTCTTACGAAGCCGGAATAGTGCATCTACAGACAAGGTAACATAAATAATGGTTGTATAAATACCTGAGCAAAAGAATTAAAATAACTCTGGATAACTTTGAGAGGTGACGCCTTGGATGTATTATTAGAACAAAACAAGATTAGAAGATCCTGAATAAGTAAAATGTTTCAGCGACAGACTTTTAACAGAGAAACAGTGCTGTGCTTTAGCTCTGGTTCAGTGTCATACAGTTCATGTATTCTTGTCACAATAGTCGCCCTTGATGGCAGTCAGTTTATAGCATGGGTCACCTGTAGCGATTTGAATGATGTCTTTAAGCCCCCCACTTTTCAACAGTGTTAATAGGTCTGCACTCTGTGGCTATCATTTAGAGATGGCGTTGGTTAGCTTTGCTGTTCATGCCTTATTGACAGCGTTGCCATGGCGGCTCTCCCCCACTGTCATCTGAGCGTGGCTTGTTGACTCTTTAGCATTTCCATCTTTGCTGGTGTCAGCAAAAATGTGCTTTGCTTGAAGATGGTATTTTAAACTGGTCATGCTTCGGTGAAAAAGCAGTGCAACATTGCAATATGTATCGACTACTTTGTTTTTATCCACACTTCCATCAGAACCTAACCAATAAGCGCACCAGTTGCTTATTTGTTTTTGCACACTTTGGTTTAACTTGACCAGTGCTGTCAACTCCTCAATCAGGAAAGTAGCTATTGGCTGTATAATTGTATATATATATTTGTATAATTTTGCATACAAGTAATTGTCTTGGATGCTGTAGGAGAGAGGAATAATGCTGTTTTTATATTTTTAACCACAAATAGCAGCTTTTGGTGGAACTGTTAAATGGCGTTGACTATGATTTTGAGTTGCCATGTGTTCATTGGGGAGGAGTCTCTCCCCTCCACTGAGTGGCACTCACACACAAAAAGAATCCGTGCCTGGGCCCAGTAACGTCATTGCGCTGGGTGTTGCAGGATTCCTTCGTTGCCATGCGCCATTTATAAAATGGAGAACGTAAACCAAGGGGTATTTATTTTGGGTCTGATTTGGAGTTGTATTATAGGTTCATCAGACCTCCGTGAACCTTTTGCCATCATCGTTTAAAAGGACCGTGAGGCGAATTGCAGCACATATCATGTCATATACATTTTCTGAAATGCATCCAGGGTGCCGCGGGTGTGCACATCCAGTGCCCTCTGCTCATTAAGCACAGTAAAAATGCATCTTCCAAAGTCTCCAATAACACCAGGAAAAGTCGCTATATTTATCGCTTGTCACTTAGAGTCTCTAGAGGGGTCCGAATAGTTGCTAAAAATATCAACAAAGTCGTTAAGTTGGCAACACTGGACTTGACCTTATCACACACTTCCAGGTAACCCTCCAGACTTTGGTTACAGGATAATCTTAAGTCAAATGAAACAAACAAGACAAGAGATGGGGGCAACATGTCTAAGAGGCAAAGGGCTTAACATGTCTTCTGTCTATTCTTGCCTGGTGATCTGTAAATGGTGACACTAAACACATTCTCAAACCAGAGTTTGATCCACGTTGTTACATTCAGAAATTCAGGAAACAAGTGATTATGTTTCCAAAATAAAAGTTGTTTTAGGGGTTGTTGCATGTTGCAGGTGAAATCTATATGAACAAAGTTGACCATTACTAATATTCTTACAGACTTCTTCTCCCCTTAACCTTAACCATATAGGGCCTACTCCTCTACTTAAACAACATTGCAGAAATCACCAGTACCATTCTTACTTACTTCAACTTTAAATACATAACATTGAACACATAATGTCAGTGATGGACATCTGTAATGTACACCTGATTTTCTTTTTTTTAATCCAAAATCAATCTTGCTTGTTAAGACTTGTTTAACTTATTTAATTCTTGTTTCTCTTCTCTAACTCCTGCCTTTCAGTCTCCAGAGAATTTAATCAGAGCTAACAATGAGCCAGGAGCACATTTTATCTCTTCTCTCTCAGACACAACACAAGCACTTTACAACATCTGTTAGGTTTGCTTGAGCTTGTGTAACCACATTATAACTGTAGGCTGAAACATATTTTCAGTAAAAATGGACAAAAAGCACAGTAACTTTTCTATCACTTCTTATAAACTTCTCAAAATGGCTTTTGCAAAACATCAATTTTTTCTGTGTGCTTGTGCAGCCACCTGTCATTTGGAGTGACGCAGCATAAACAATATGTCTCAGGCAAAAGAGAACAGGACTTAGTCATCCTTCACCTTGCACCCTGTGAGTAAGAACTAGAGCTCATACTTTCAGAAGTAACACTGATGCTTGATGACTTTGTTTAGGCTGCAAATTGTCAAAAAAGTCATGCTTTTACAATTTATTTTTTATTTATTTATTATGTTCATGAAAGATTTTACATGTTTTCCATTTTGTGGTGCTTAAAATCCCTCAAAATGTAACTCTTCTGCATCACCCAAACATGTTTGGTACAACTCAGTCCAATCTCTCAGCTGTCATATCGGTGTATTCACTCTGATAATCCAACCTATAACAGAGCATGTTCTCACCTTAAATTAAAATGACCCAGTTTACATTTCTTTTATTTGAGGAAAAAACATTTTTTATCATTTACAGCATACTGTAATATGAACCATATGTGGACAAATTAGGTCTTAAGACATCATCTTGCCTTTTTAATTAAGGATCTTAATAGATAGAACGTTCATATCAGATGCTTTGGCAAATCACAGCTCGCTCCTGAAAAAAGAAAGCTCCCATTGGTCAACAAAGATGTCAACAGCAAAGTAGTGGCTACCAGTAAAACAGATAAAGTCACATCAGACATGTCACTGTTAATTCTGGTCCAGTTGGTAAAGAATTGTGGGATTACATCAGCCAAATGCTGAATTTAAGATAAGCTCTGAACTTTGATTTGGTGTAATGTATTAGTATTTTACAGCGGAAAGCTGATCCGGGGATGATTGCTATGCTGTTGTTGGGTTGGTGGGGTCGGGACCAGGACGGACAAAGGCTTGGGCTAATGCAGCTTTAAGGCATGGTACTTTTGTCTAGTATGAGTTCACCCAATCATTCTCCAATATGCAGTAGGCATCTCCCAATTCTAGTCTGCCAGGGTTGGAAGAGAAAGGCACAGGGCACTTAAGTACAAGTTTGTACACTGAGTTACACAGAGAATAACCAATGAGACCGACTAATTAGCTATTTCATTTATAGTTTCTTATTACTGTGACAGCACTCCATTTTTTTCCAGATGTGAACTTGATAAAATGTGGTTTTCCTAGACTCCAGGCTGTGTTTGGAACAATATTTTTATAAAGCTGAGCTAATGTCCATGTATAATGTTAATGTGATATAGTGTGATAAAGTGTTAAACTGATGAATACTGTGCTTCTGATAAATATAACAAGACATTATAATAAGACATTAATTCAGGCCAGCTACAAGGGTTAGAGCTACAGGTCAGAGAGTGCAGGGCACTGGACAGGAGAAAAATGTGGGTGTACATGCATTGTCATTATGAGGGCATGACATTAAGCTTTTTCAAGCACTTGGTAAGAGGTATGTAAATTTTACTTGCCCTGCCCCAAAACTTAATCAAAAAAGATAACACAAGCTATTTTGCAGAATAAATTAAACATGCATGAACAAATAAAACAGATTAATTATTGTATAAAATACAAAGACTAATTTCAATTAGTCAGTAATTGCACTACATTATAATAGCACTCTAATAACAATGATTAAACTTAAACACATTTACCACTGAGTTATGCCTGTTCTGTCTCAAAGGTGGATCCTCAAACCACATGCTCTTGTACTCGCCAGGGCCCTTTCCACCTTGATCAAATTGGGACATTTAAACGCCTGGTTACATCTTGAAAGCTGTGATGTCCCTCCTGCCACTTTACTGCCTGGCACACATTTTACTAATGACCCATTTTTGTTTTGTTACATGCAGTAACTAGCAAAATATTGGAGGCTGTAAATGGTTACATTAAATTAAACATATTGGCCTTATCGTGATGGCACGAAGAACATAGTGGAGCCAGTAGGCACCATGCTGATTTGATGGCCTAAGAACATTCTCTTCAAATGCACTTGGTCATGTGGAGCCCTTAAAGCCTTGAAAGAATGATGGAATTGGTCATCGAGGTTCTTGAGTATAACTTGTTTTAGTAGCTCTGACAACAACTAGCTAAGCGGTGGACAATGCAGTGAATGGAGACAAGCTGTTTAACATCCCGCTGGAGACATTCAGCCCAGTTCTAGGACTTCACATTTAGCCTACAGTAGCACCATCACCTCCAAACCCAAACAAATGCTTTTTCCAACTTTTCATCCCAGTTTCCTCAAAAGGTCGGGAAAGGGAAAAACAAATAAATAAAAGATACATGAAAACATTTTTTTTTGTATGTGTGTGTGTTTAATGCCAATTAGTAATCAGTGTTGGGCAAGTTACTCAAAAATTGTAATACACTATATATTACTAGTTACTGTAAATAAAACATAATATATTTATATTACAATATTACTGTCTCTGAAATGTAATGAGTTACATTACTTTGAAGTTACTTTCACCAAAATGAAGACAGATTTTAGTGTAGCCTATGTTCTAGTGATAAAACATGACATTCTTTTTCTTGCTTGGAGTTAGGATGGCACCGCTCCAGGTGCTTTTTCAAGTTGCTTGTACTAACCCTTGATGTTGAGAGTTCCTTTGGTGAAGCGCAAAGTTTGCACTTGACTATTATATTATTGTCCAAATTCGAAATAGTGGGAATAGGTCCATCTCACAAATGTATAATTCACCTCAGCAGTAGTGATGGGAAGTTTGATTCTTTTTACTGACTCGAGTTTAAATGAATCACTCACCAAAAAGAATCGAGTTTTTGAGTCATTTGAGTCACTGAGTCAGTGACCTAGAGTGTGCAGAAACCCATATACGCACCCAATGTCCACCCACTCCCAGTCCCCACTGATTCATTGATATTGCTAAAACTACTCATTTGAAATGTGAAAATGAATGAAAATTTTATTGTGAGGAAAAAAAAGAGGACAGACATCTCACAATTAAAATAAAACTACTAATACTTTTTAACAGCTTTAACCATATATGTAACTTATTTATTTATCAACTATGAATTCATTTATTAACTTATTTAAGTGACTTATTAATCTTATGAACTCATTTATGTCTTTAACCTAAAGACATCAAAGTAACCTAAGGCATATTTAAAAACAGTCAATAATCCACTATCATAAATCCTCTATTTAATATTCCTGCTATGCATCAAACAAACCGCACTTATAATTAAATAGCAATATTGTTGTTTTCTGTTTCTTTATTGCCGTTAGTGTTTCAAACTGTAGTCAAACGAGTGGACTTTCGTCTCCCTGTGGTCAAATGAGCTGCACGTAATTTTTAGTGCAAAATTATACCATTCATTACGGCAACAGTCATCCGCTGTTACCGTAAAAAGTGGTGTAATAGCGCTCTAAACATAGCGGCAGCTAACCAGACAACAGAAAAAGAAACCATGGCTGGCAGGACCGTAGTTTAGCAAGCAATAACGAACCGCAGATCACTACTCAGCAGTCATCATTCACCCATACACAGTAGATTAGCTGGTTTACATGACATTTACTGCGCGCCACTGATCTTCTCCTGCATTTGTTGGTCATTTGTTTTTTTTTTCTGGTGGTGTAAATGTTGGCCATTTTAAGCTAAATTTATTTGTAGTGCACGTTACTGAGATTGTAACGGGTAATATACTATGTAACTTTTTATTTGTAATGCGTTATATTACTCCATTACACCAAAAAATAATATACTACTGTTTTGTACTACAAAAGTAACGCGTTACTTCCAACACTGTTAGTAATATGTGCTTGGAATTATTCAGCTTGCGCACTAAGAATGCAGTGCAGTGCAGTGCAGTGACCATCATCTACAAGTTAACCCTTATAAAACTGTTGAGATGGACTTAGACTCCATTTCTATTGGAGACCACAGTGCGTCCACAGTTGTTAGGCAGGTAATTACATTTAAGTCTCAGCTGGAACACACAGAGGGAGAGTGTTTGCACGTGTCCATCTTGAACTCTGAATACTCTTTATTGAACTGGAAAAAGATTCAGAATTCTCCTGTGCAAACATAATTGTATAAAAACTCATTTATTCCCAGATCAGTTAAACTCAATAAAGAGAGAAAGGACAAACAGAAACGCGGGTGAATTCAATTCAATTCAATTCAATTTTATTTGTATAGCCCAGTATCACAATGACAATTGCCTCAAAGGGCTTCACAGTAAATGAACACTCAAGACAATAAATGCACAACAGACAGAGCATGACAACATCCCCTGTCCTTAGACCCTCCATCAGGGTAAGGAAAAACTCAAAAAACCCAGCCGGGGAAAAAGAGAAACCTCAGGGAGAACCACAGAAGGAGGGATCCACCCCAGGACGGACAGGCCGTGCAATAGATGTGTCACTGACAGATACTCAATTATATGTACAAGTGAATGAAGTTAATTAGGATAAAGTCCATAGTAATCTCAGCAGGAACAGTTCATCTGAGAGGGACTGGGTCAGGATGGGTCCATGGGTCGGGACAGGATCACCGATGGGCCACAGCTAAGGTCCAGTCATCCCTGGGACGTCTAACAGCAGCCAGACATCTGGGAAGAGTGGGAAAGAGCAACAACTTGTGAACAGTAATGAACTGAGCGGAAATGTAATTAATATATAACAGAGGATAGAAGCTCAATGTGTCCCTTCCTCATCATGAAGGCCAAGAGAAATCACAGCTAATCTATATATCCTGACCATAAGCCCTATCAAAAAGGAAAGTCTTAAGCCTAACCTTAAATATAGAGACTGTGTCTGCCTCTTTAACGAGCTGGAAGTTGATTCCATAAAACAGGAGCTTGGTAACTAAAGGCTCTACCTCCCATTGTACTTTTGGAAACTCTAGGAACGACTAGTAGCCCTGCATTTTGAGAACGAAGCGCTCTATTAGGACGGTACGGCACTGTGAGGTCTCTGAGATAGGACGGGGCCTTCCCACTGAGGGCCTTGTAAGTGAGGAGGAGGATTTTGAACTTAATTCTGAATTCTATTGGAAGCCAGTGAAGAGAAGCTAACACTGGAGTAATGTGCTCTCGTCTGTTTGTTCCTGTTAATATTCTAGCTGCTGCGTTTTGGACGAGCTGAAAACTTCTCAAGGAGTTATTTGGGCATCCTGCCAGCAGAGAATTACAGTAGTCTAACCTCGATGTAACAAACGCATGAATCAGTTTTTCGGCATCACTTTTAGACAAGATATTTCTAATTTTCCCTATGTTGCGCAGGTGAAAAATGCAGTTTTACAAGCTTGGCTAATGTGGGTTTTAAACGATAACTCTTCGTCAAATATTACGCCAAGATTCCTGACAGTTGAGCTCGAAGCTACACTAACACCATCTAAATTGACTATTTGGTTTGATAATGTGTCTCTTAGATTCCTGGGGCCTAGTATAATCAACTCCGTTTTTTCTGGGTTTAAAAGAAGGTAGTTTAACGTCATCCAGGTCCTTATGTCTTTCACGCACGCTTCTAATTTGTCCATAGGATTGATCTTATCGGGTTTAATCGATAGATAAAGCTGGGTGTCGTCGGCGTAACAGTGGAAGTTAATTCCATGTTTTCTTATTATACTGCCTAACGGGAGCATGTATAATGTAAAAAGAATAGGGCCTAATACAGATCCTTGTGGTACTCCATGGCTAACTTCTGTGGATGCAGATGATTCCTCATTAACTCTAACAAACTGGTATCTGTCTGTTAGATAAGATTTAAACCATTTGAGAGCTGATCCTCTGATTCCAATGTCGAACTCTAACCTCTGTAGCAGGAGACTGTGGTCTATCGTGTCGAAGGCTGCGCTGAGATCTAAGAGGACTAGGACAGAGACCAGTCCATTATCTGAAGCCACTAACAGATCATTGGCGACTTTGACTAAAGCTGTTTCTGTGCTGTGGTACGGTCTAAATCCTGACTGAAAATCTTCAAATAAGTTGTTGTCCTGCAGATGATTGCGTAGCTGCACCCTGCACTTTATTAGCTGCTGATATTTTTGCACTACAGTGGTCCCTCGTTTATCGCGGGGGTTACGTTCTAAAAATAACCCGCAATAGGCGAAATCCGTGAAGTAGTCAGCTTTATTTTTTACAATTATTATATATGTTCTAAGGCTGTAAAACCCCTCACCACACACTTTATACACTTTTCTCAGACAGGCATTAACATTTTCTCACATTTCTCTCCTGTTTAAACACTCACAAAGTTCAAACCTTAGCATCTTCCTCTGCCTTTTGGGTTTTGTCCGGGAGAAAACTTGCAAACATACAGCACTTCAGAGTCACACCGCTAGCGATCGAACATTTATGTAAATTTGGCAAGCTGAACGCATTCTGTACTGTACAGGAGACACGGCACGGAGGAGATTGATTGACAATGGTCTACAGTCCCTTAGCCAATCAGGACGCAGAACACAATGCGCATTCATACGCTGTAAAAAAAAAAAAAAAAAAGCATGCAAAATTGCACTAAAAAAATCCGCGAAACAGCAAGGCCTCAAAAGGTGAACCGTGTTATAGTGAGGAACCACTGTATTTGGTCTGGACTTTTGGACTTTCCTGTTTGGTTGGGCCCAAATCAGCAGACGAGAAAGGCCCAGGGGACTGTGGTTCGGACCCAACAGCTACTGTTTGGTCTCGGACTATGTCCAACTAAGTCAAGGTCTGGTTGTTTGTGAAAGAGCACTTGCTGAAAGTCCAGACTTTTAGAACAAATACAGGTAGTTACGGCCAATTAAACAGACGAAGCAAACACCGGAGGGAAACAGATAAAAGAGATATTGGTTGGGTTTAGAAACACATGCCTAGATTGTGTTGTTCTATGTTTTGTATGGCTCAATTTTTCTTGTTACGCCACAGCACTCTCCCTGTGCAGCCAACCATTTCCTAATGTGCGTTATAGTGATTCAAATTATGTCTTAAACAGTGCATTCGAGGTTTCAGCTGTTTGCATTAATTCTATGTTTATAATAACATATAGGCCCTACTCCTGTCTGATTATTGTATTTCTCCAGTTCAACTGTAAAATGAAGAGACATTCATCACAGTAAAAGCTGTCTATTGGAGGCACACCCCCGTCGGCATGACGACAGTAATCACACCGCCAGGGAATGTCCAATAGTCCATTAATATAAACTATAGTGTGGAACCAAAAGTTATGGAACCTCACGAATACAGCTTAACAATTTGTAAGTTCCTACTGCGGACCTTGGAGCAGACTTTCGGGTGAGAAAACACTCTACATTTATTCAGCAGCTTTTCCCTCCATCAACATCATGGAACTTTGCCCCCAGTATACAGTGTGCACAATATTAATCATCCTGATGTGTCGGTCCTGATCCATCCCTCAACAACTTCTGCAGGAACTGGGGTATCTGGCAGTCTCACATTTGCAGTTATTGTGCAATAGACATAGGTTCATGGACTTTTAAAATATAATTCCTAAATGTGGCTGTGCCAATGTACAGGGATGATGGTGCTGAAAAAAAGAAAAAGCTCTGTCAAGCTTCACAGTGAAATATATTCTGTAACAGCAATGAGATGCAATATAAAAATGTAAATAATATATTGTATATAAAAGCATATAATTATATTATAAACAACATAAGAATGCAAATAAAAAACTGACGTTAGGGTCATCAATACAAAAATAATAAGGCCTCTGAACAATTGTTTCATTTGATACAATTGTAGTTGCAGCTAGTGAACGTAGTGAACTCAAGAATATTTAAATAGTCAAAGCAGCACCATGTAACTTTTCACTCCTTGTGGTGTCATCACTAATGGCCGGCTTCCAGTGTACAGTGCTGCTTTGGAGAAGGCTGTGTGGGTTTTTGTTAAGCAAAAGAGGGAAGAGTGGATGGTTCTTGTCTGTCTTTGATCTTGAGGCAGGAACTCTACACGGACCTGAAGGGGAAAAACCACCCTTTTCTGGCTGTGAACCATGGCCTCGGACTTGGAGGTGCTGATTCTCATCTCAGCCTCTTCACACTCGGCTGCAAACCGTCCCAGTGCATGCTGAAAATCCTGGTCTGATGGAGCCAACAGGACAACATCATCTGCAAAAAGCAGAGATGAGATCCTGTGGTCCCCAAACCGGAGGCTGGCTGTGCCTAGAAATCCTGTCCATGAAAATTATAAACAGGATCATTGACAAAGGGCACCCCTGGCGGAGTCCAACATGCACCGGAAACAGGTCTGACTTACTGCCGGCAATGCCAACTAAGCCCCTGCTCTGGTTGTACACGGACCAGACACCCCTTAGCAGAGGGCCCCAGACCCTTCAGAGATTGAATTCAATTATCAGCCGGATTCTCCTCTCCAGTACCCTGACATACACTTTCCCGGGGAGGCTGAGGAGTGTGATCCCCCTGTAGTTGGATCACCCTCCAGTCCTCCTTTTTAAAAAGGACCACCACCCGGTCTGCAACCTCTATGAGATGTTGCAGAGGCTTGTCAGCCAAGACAGCCCTACAACATCCAGAGACTTGAGGTACTCATGGTGCACATGGTTGGACAGACAAGACAGATTTCCTTTAAACTTAATATAAGCTACGCATACTACCGGCATATTATCGCTTGTCCCGTCAAACAATGAAGAAAGTCTGTGCACTTGGCCACACAGTGTTTGGTTGTTCCAGGCGTGCACATCCTTGAAACCTTCTTGTTCTGTGGAAAAATAGTGACTGGGCATACCAAATCCATTGCTATTGTTTTAACATGAGGACCATAATCCATGCAGATCCAGTGAACAGCTACACAGGCTTAGTGCAGTGCTTACTTTGTCAAAATTGAGCCAAAAGGGAGAGAAATAAAGGTGTTGTTTGCAGCAATTAAAATTATGATAAATCAAAGGCAAAGATCAGGAATACAACTGTGAATTATTTCACAGTTTCGGATTCAAGCAGTTTATTATAACATGTCATAGTGTGTTACTTGAGTCTGGTTTGATCAGCATCTGATGCATGTGACAGTTTGCAATAATAGATTCCTGTGAATCTGAGGCTACAGTGACTATGATCAATCACATGCAACATCAAGAGGCCCATGGTTGCAGAATTAGGTTGTGAGTACATTTGTCAAAAGCATATGTTTGTTTACATGTCCATTAGGATCATTGTCCTATTTTTCTGACACTGCCATTTGTTGTTGGCTGTGTTGTATGACAGTGAGATCTGTATGACACTCATTTAAATGTATCATTAATGATGAGGGATTTTTGGTCACAGACAAAATCCCACTGTGTAATGTGGATTTCTGTCTGATTCTTTTGTCAGGAGGCTTGTGGTATATTTGAATAATTGGTAATTGAGAATCTCAGTATCTCTCACTGTACTGTGTGGCCATCAGTGATTTTGACTAGTATTCTAGGGATGCATCAGTCCAGCTTTTTTAGTATAGATCCCGATCCAGATGGTTTGAATGTCTGCAGGTATCAGATACTGACCCAATCCATCTGGTATTTGAATATAGATTAATAAAGACCCTTGTATTTGTTATATGATCCATTATGGACATGGGGGTCACAGTTACATTTTATTGTATTGAGTAGATTTGTCCACATAAAAAGAAAGTAAAGACCAGCTCTTTTCCCATTGTATAGACATACAATATCAATATCTTAGAGTAATGTGTTTAATTTATGATTCATTTTTTATGATTCTTGTGGTAGGTTGCTATAATCCAGAGGTCAGTACTGCTTAAACCAAAGGGAAGAGAGATCATCCTCAGGAGGAAGACAAGTTAATAATCCAGCTCATGGATTTTAGTGACTGTAGCTTTACTGTTTTTACATTAAAAATGAATCAAATGTGCCTTACAACAGCAGCTTTTTATCAAACCTCACTCATGTAAATTATATTAGTGACTAAAGACATCAGTTTGTTCAGTGGGGCTCAATGTTAACACCCAGAGGGAGGGGCTGTGAAACTCTGATAAAAGTATAAGCTTCAAACAGTTAGCTTTCCTTTGGCTCGCTGCTAACAAGAAGCTGCAATCGGAACAACAGTTAATAACAACTGTGGTCAAAGCAGGTGGATATATCACACTCTTGTTCCCTTTTTCTGATTCAGCTGAATAATCAGCTCTTAATAACGTTAACAATAACAATGTGTGTGTGTCACATTTAGCTATTTCAGAACAAACTAATTTAAATGTTAGACAAAGGTAACTCAAGAAACACAAAACGCAGTTTAAGTGGTGATTTTATTTATTAAGGGAAAAAAGCTATCCGAGCCCTGTATGAAAAATTAACTGCCCAATGACAGGTTGTGCCACCCTCAGCAGTAATAACTGCTATCAAGTGTTCGAGATAACATCACTTCGCTATGGAAGAATTTTGGCCCATTCTTGTTTGCAGAATAGTTTTAATTCAGCGACATTGGTGGTTTTTCATGGTTCCACCAATCTCAGCCAAGCAGCCCCAGACCATTCCACTACAACCCCCATATTTGACTCTTGGTATGATGTTCTTTTTCTGAAATGCTGTTTTAATTTTACACCAGATCTAACAGGTCACACACCTCCAAAAAGTTCAATTTTTGTCTCAAACACAACATTTGTCCCCACAAAGTCTAGGGGTTATTAAGATGGGTTTTTTGTGAGATGAACCTTTATGGTTTTTTGGTCAGTAGTGGTTTTCCCCTTGAAACTTTGCCATGGATGCCATTTGTGCCCCGTCTCTTTCTTATGGTTGAGTCATAAACACCGACCTTAACTGAGACAAGTGAGGCCTGCAGTTCTTGTTCTATTTCTAGATGTTGTTGTGGGTTCTTTTGTGACCAGATTCACCATTTTCCCTTCATTTCTCTTTCATTTGTGGATAATGGCTCTCACTGTGGTTGGCTGCAGTCCTAAGGCTTTAGAAATGGCTCTGCAACCCTTTCCAGACTGATAAGTGTCAGTTACTTTGTTTCTCATCTGTTGCTGAATTACTTTGGATCAGAGCACGATTTCTTGCTTTTAGAGGTCTTTTGGCCTACTTCACTTTGTCAGACAGGTTATATTTAAGTGATTTCTTGATTCAGTGCGTGTGGCAGTAATCAGGCCTGGGTGAAATTGAAAAGCTTTTTTTCCTTTATTAAAAAGAATCATCACTTAAAAACTGCATTTTGTTTTTACTTGAGTTATCTTTGTCTAATAATTACATTTATTTGATGATCTAGAAAATAGTTAAGTGTGACAAATGTGCAAAAAAATAGAAATCAGGAAGGGGGCAAACAGCACGATAGATCAGGGGTGTCAAACATAAGGCCCGGCCTGCCAGGAGGTCCAAACCGGCCCGCCAGGAGTTTATAAGTCCAAAGGTCCAAAGTCTCAGGTTGTTCATCATATAATTTGTATAAGGACAGTTCTTTAAACGTTTTTTGTAATATACTATTTGTTTATCTGCACAAAAATTTGAACTTATTGTTACTTCGGTAATTATGCTATAAGTTTTCTGGTCCGGCCGCCTTGAGGTCAAATTAGGTCGTATACGGGCCTCGGACCAAAATGAGTTTGACACCCCTGCCATAGATACTGCCCTTTGGTTTTAGGTTATAGCTGCTTGATTGATATATGTGTAGGTGCTGGACAAGAATCACTTTGTGAAAGTTAGCTTTTCTACTCTCCCTTTGTGTTTTGTCTCATGTCTTTTCACATCCCAGCTTTGTGTAGATAGTAGATATCTTTGTTAAAATAAGAGTTAGGAATTCGGGCAATGGATCAGAGCTACCTCTCCTGGAATCTTTCCTCCTCTTTCTTTACCTTGACCAAGGCCGCACTGGTCCCTCCATTTTGTCTGACAGCGTACATTTGCCATGCAGACAGAGGCTGATGTTTCAGCTGAACAAATTGGTCTCAGCGCTCGAAAAGATCAATTTGAATCAACTCTCGTTGTTTTTTCCAAGGTTTACTCAGTCTTTTCAAGTGCAAGGAGAAGCATTAAATCCCAGGTCTTAAGAAAGAATACTGCTGGGTAGCAGCAGAGTCTCCTGGCTCTCAATTAATAATAAAAAAAAAAAATTATGACTCACCTTTATTTTGTAAAACATACAAATATGGACTCTGTGGAAGAAAAAAAGAAAGAAAAAACAAACACAGAAAAAAAAAAAACTGCTTTTGTCAAGTCTGTAACCATTTTAGGACTTGAATGGTATTGGTGGGATATCTTTACAATGGGAATCAGGTGGTTATCAACATTTTTTGTACGTACAGTATCATCTAATAGCATGTTGAAAAAAATATATATCTGTAAAAAAAAACCTGTTTTAATTATCAAGAATTTAAATATAACAAATGATGCTATTAGTCAGCCTTGAATCAGTGTTGTTGTTTTTTTCACAGCACTGTCTACTTTGCTTACACAGCAAAAAAATCAGAAAAAGGAACATTTTAAGAAAAGTGAAGCAAAGTGAAAAGAGCAAAATTATTGGCAATGCATTCACTTGATGCATTCACAGAAGTTATACACACCCAGCCTCATAACGTATTAGTAATGTAATAATATTTTGGGAGAAGGCCATACATCAGGTTTATCACACTCCTGAGCCTCATACAACTCAAACATAACTCTTCAGTTTTTACTGGAGTGCATTAATTACCTTTGCATTGTCCCAGAGCCAGTGCTGTCACTGTCTACAGTCTACCTGAGAGACATTCAAAGACAAAGTAAGCCCTTCAGTAAGGAAGTGTTGCCTCAGTGCATGTGTCTTTAATGCTAGTCAGTACAAATCTTGGCTTAGAGCTGCTTAAATCCAGAGATTGTGTCTTCAAACATGGGCATAACTTGTGTAACTAGTCTACAACATATGTAATGTAATGTACAAACTCTTCAACTCTGCTGTTATGTGGGACAGCATTGCTTTGGAATCTGTTAAGATCTAAATAGTTTTGTTGTAAGTTCAAGCAGTTTCCAAAGGTAAATCAAATCAAATCATTTAAATATGTTAATGTGACCGCAGCAGCAGAAACAACTAATGCTGTTGGTGTGATGGATGACTCTTCAGGTTCAAGGGGAAGTGCACATGTGGCCTATACTCACCAACACAGCAGCATTACATTTATTCATTTCATTAAGTGTTTTAACCTAGTTTTCCACAGCATCCTTTTAATTTATACGATGTGAATTATGCTGTGGGGAATTGTAGTCACCAGAGTGACAGTATACACTGGCTTTTCCAGCAGCATGGATGTCAACATTGTGGCATTATAGATGGATGGAACAGATGAATTTCACAGACAGTGGGCTCAGTTCGAAGCAGCGTTTGGTTTCAGTCTGTTCCTGTTTAGTCTGAAGGAGCTGCCTGTAAAATGCTGCTTCATCACTGGGATCATAGATAACTAGTTAAAATCCTGGTTTTTGCTTTGGATCCTAAATATTGTAGAAGAGGAGCGTAGACAACACTTGGAACACAGCGAAAGTTCTACCTTTTAAATGCAGTGCAGTGTGATCTTTTTGTTCAGGTTTGCAAGTTAAAGGAGACATGACTTGAACTGAGAGACCATGAGACTACCTGTGATTTCTGTAGTGATGATGACATTTGTCATTACCAGAGTAACAGAGTGACTGTTTTCACCTGCTCAATTATTGTTTAAACTCTGTGAAGACACAGTCAGCCTTTCTGAGGAGATTATTGTGCCTAAAATCGTGTGTGTGTAATTTGTAGTGTTTTTTTGATGCATTTAAACGTGTTTAGTGGGGCTTTATTTGACCACTGTATTAACAGCCTCTGTCTCCTTAAACAATACTGTATCATCTAAAGCCGGCTTCATCTTAAGCTGTATGAGATAAAAGCTGTATGAGGGACACATTGCCAGTGTTTTGCTAATCTCACACCTGAGTATTGTTCCTCTGTCTTTCTGCTTGTATCCACCTCTCATTGCTCACGCAGCTGCAAAGATGCAAAAGACGAAACAGTACTGGTTTTCTGGAAGGTTGTAGCAGTTTCTAGAAACTTTGCACACTAGTGGCCCCTTTCCCTTAAAACTAGTTACAATATAGTGTCTGTATAAACATGTTAAGGTCAGATAAAAGAAGTAAAGTACTACATTCAATGCATTTTTTGTGCATTATTAAAACCCTCTTGTGCCTATACAGTCCCCTGTGTTGATAACTGTCACTGTTTGCCTCCAAATGCTGATTTACTTACTGAAACTGTGTTTCTCATTGTTTTGATCATCAGCATGCTTTTTTCAGTCTGTGAACCGACTTGTGAGAGTGAATTGGAATAAGGCTTAATGGAAGGGAATACGGAGGCTGAACGGCTTTGATCATTGCATGAATCCTACTGCTGTTTTCTTCGGGCTTTGAAACACAATGCAGTGAGCTGACAATCATACAGCAGCAGCCACAACAGATTCACTCCTAAGTCTTTCAACCAAACACTGCATTTGACTTGCTTTCTTTTTTACACTTGGATCTTCATTAAAAAAAAGTACAGACTGTTGAGACATCGATTCTGCACACTTAACACACTTAACTTACGCAATTTTAGGCCTAAACAGTTAGTGTCAGTAGTGTGCTAGAGAGTAATGTCCCCCTTAAATAAAATTTGCAGAGTCAGGACTGCCAAAAAAAAAAAAAAAACCCCAAAAAACCCCCCAAAAAAATTAATCATCATGTTGTTAAAGTTCTTTATATTTTCTTGTTTGGACAGTTCCATTCAGGGGTCACCACAGAATATCATCTGCATCATCAGCACATTTATTTGTAAAAGGTTTTACACTGGATGCCCTTCCTGACAAAACTCTCATTTAGGCTTGGGACGGCACAAAAACTGCACAGGCTTGAGACGTCTTGTCCGCTGCAGACCGCTGCAGTTTATATAAATGTAGGCATTGCCTTGACATTCACTTGTAGATATATTTCACTCACTGAGGGTTGACTCTAGTTTATGTAGCCTAATCTTACCTTGTTTTTAACTATGAAATGTAGTTCTCCAAAATAACATAAATTAATATTAATATGTTGTCTCCTAAATTCATTGTTAGTGGCACGTGAAAACTCCTAATTACTTCAAAAATTGCATATGTTTCCGTATATGTATATGAAATCGCCATTGTTTTACCTGCGCAATGCCTTCTGGGATGGTGACGTGATTCGGCTGTAGCCGAGACGAACGTCAAGGTAAAGTTACATTGTTTTGTGTAACGTTTTCTCTTAGATAGCCCTCAACAGTGGAAATGCTGCACTGTGTTGCTTTTGGTTGTAATTGAAGAGTAACAAGAACCGCGACATACGTCTTCACTGCTTTCCAGGTGATCAAAAGAGGAGATTTGAATGGGCTAAAGCCTGCAGATAAGCACAGCTTCCCAAGGACCTGCGTTTGTGTTCTCAACATTTCTCTCCTGATGATTTTGAGGCATTTTTTAAGACCACAGCTGTTCAGGGAGCTAACGGGCAACAACGGTTATAAACCTAGGCTGAAACGTAATGCTGTGCCAACTATTTTCTCACACAAGCCACCTAAACGCCTCAGACTGACAAGCGTAAACCGCGGAAAAAAAAAAAACGCGAGAGAGAGAGAGGAGATGCTAAATGCTCTTCTGGTGGGATGTAAACAATCCACTCCCCCTGTCACAGTGTGAACCATCGGACATGACCGTGGACACGGAGCAACCTGAAGACCCAACTTTTCATTTAGTCCTGCCTTCTGTAAATACCCAGTGTTCTCCTAATACCACTGATGCCACAACTCAAACAGATGTCAACACATGGGATGCAGCAGTACAGTGTCCGGCAGATGTTCATTACCCGATAACGATGGATCATATATATGCGGTAAAACAGCTAGAAAAACAATAAGAAGATGATGAATCAAGCGAGGAGAGTCAGCCACAGTTCAGACAGACTGATCCAGAATACAGTGTAAGTTCATGTGAGCCCTCTCAAAGCACTCAGGAATCACAAGACTCGGCTGATACTCATGGAAAACAGAGTTTTTCTAGTTTTTGAGGAACAGTTAAAACAGTTGATGAAGTTCTGTTTAATATGTGGCTCCTTGATTGTCAAAGAGGAAATGAAAGAGCTCCAAAATGAAGGGCCACAGTTAACACTGGAGCTGTCATGTGTTAATGGCTATAATTACAGATGGCAGACTCAGCCTAGAGTGGGACCAAAGGAGCACGTAACCTTCTTCTGGCAGCGTCAGTGTTCTTTAGTGGGATCCACTTTGCTAAATTTGAATGGTTCTGTGGTAACATAAACATCAAAACAATTAGTGAAGACACATACTCTAAACTGAGGAAGAAGTTTGTGTTTCCTGTGATTGAAAAGGCATGGACAAAGAAACAAAGTGCATTAATAACCACAATGAAATCCCAAAAAGCTGTTGTGGTCTGTGGAGATGGCCGGTGCAACTCTTCATGCCACCCGGCTAAATACTGTACGTGCACCTTTTTAGATTTGCAGAGTCAAAAGGTTGTAGACTTTGAGGGAATTAGCTGCACCCAACTCTCAAGCTCTAATACCATGAAAATCGGGGGCTTTAAAGTAGCTCTTAAAAGCATAGAGGAAAATGAAGTGAAGGTCTCCATCATGTCTACTGACAGACATCCACAAATTGTTAAAGAAATGAGGGTCTGTCAACTAGAAAAATACCACGAGTGTGATCCGTGGCATGTGGCAAAGGGAGTGTCCAAAAAATTGGCTGCTGCAGCTAAGAGGAAGGAATGTGAAGGCCTGGCAAAGTGAATTCCTTCTATTATCAACCATTTATGATGTAGTACACAAACCTGTGAGGGTAATGCAGACATTTTCAAAGAGAAGTGGGTGTCAGTAATACATTACGTCACCAACCGGCACGACTGGCCAGGGAACAGGCATTATCACGCATGTGCTCATGAACCCCTCGATGAGATGAGTCAGAGAAGTAAGCTTTGGCTAAGGCCAGGATCTGAGGCCCACGGTTCACTTGTGAAGACTGTAAAAGACTGCTGCCCTGGATCATAACAACAATGCCAACAGGGAACAGGTGAGTGTATGACAACTACACATCTCTCTGTGTGTATGTTTTTATGTATCTGTTCTATTTTCTGTATTTTAAAGGCAGTATATCAAGATGGGGAGAGTGTTGGTGAGCCCATGTTCACAATCTCCTGAAGCAGAGTCCATAAGACATTCAGAGCGAGACCAGTACTTGTTAAGAAGGACTACAGCTACATGATGGACAGGGTGGCAGATGTACTCTCCTCTGTGTCAAACCAGAACATAGACATAAGAGTAAACAAAACATATATCATGGCTCCGCAAGACAGACCACCCAGAGCACATATCATTTCTGAGACACAAAGGTTCTCATGTTTCAAATAGTTGTATATACACATAGAGAATGTTAATTAATTAATTAATAAATACACATTTTTATACTTGGATTCATTTTGTAAATCATTTTAATTCAAACAGTAACATTTTTGTATGACAATCCATTTTATTGACCATTATAGCTTTTGATCATGATGAAATTATAAAGTTTAAATACCATTAAAATTTTCTCCATACCTCATCCACCTCTGCATTATCAATGTCCACATCTGCAAACCCTGTATGAATTCCACTTGGTTCCGGGTAGACTTGTCTTGTTTTGTTCACTGCACATGATGGAATAACTCTGCAGATTCTTCTTCCCAGCCAGCCATGCATCCACCATGTAAACTGATGATATGAGGCATATCTATAAGACCAGAAAGATGGAAAAAAAATGGTACTGTACTGTGAACTCTTTGCCTCACAAAGCCATCACATGAAAGACAGAGCCCCATTACAATTGCTGTGCTTCATATGTCGCCACTCTCTTAAATGTCATGTCAAGTGAAGTAAAATGAAAATTTTAAAAAGACATAATTTTAATCTGATGTTGTGAGATAATGGCTGAGGATGAGATAACGAGATAACAAACACAACACTGAACTTTATTTTTTGAGCCCTTCTGCCTTAATATCAAAATGCCAGTGAGGCTTAAGGATTGACATAGGCTTAGCTCTTATGAAATATATGGCATGTAAAACATTCAAAAATATGTAGGATAAAACTTGGACAAGGGCTGATGTTTTGACTTGCCTGTTGGTGATTTGGTTGAGATGTGGTAGTCCAGCTCTCTCCCGGTCGTGGAGGCTTATGAGGGCAGCCCACAAAACATGTGCATTATGAATACTTGTTTATGTGATTTACTATGTGAAGTATGTGTATCACAATACTCTATATTAGAATATGTTTAATCAAGGGCGTACCTTTGAGGTGTAGATTGGTAGGGACATTTTAGGCTGTGGTTTTATGCACGAAGCCAAGAAGATTATGTCTACATTTCTATTTCATATTTGTTTTTAAGCTGTGATTTTTTTTTTTTTTTAGCTATTTAAGGACCATCATGTTTCATTTTCAAAGAATTTATTCTCTTACCTAAACCATGCTCTTTCATTTAAAAAAAAGTGCTTTAATAGCCATCTATGACAGCTGGCTTGTTGCTTACAAACACACATAGGCTACACATGTCTAATTAATTATTTTAAGTGATCACTCACTCATTCAATACAAACAGATGTCTGTATGTGGTTTAAAATACATTTGACTTACTGAGTGTGCACCTGATGAGCTAATATCATAAGTATTGAAATTGAACAGAACTAAATATGCAGCTCTTTACAAACTTACTTTGAAGAAAAAGTCATGTCAAGCCCAAAGAAGCTAGGACAGGCTCTACCTGTCTGAGGTGTATATATATTGTGCCTACCTCAAATGACGTCCCTGTGTTTAATCCCCATGCTTACCGTGAACAGCGGCTGATAGAAAGGGCAGCTCCTGGCAGCAAACACTCTCTCTCTGAGTTGGCATTGGAAAGCAACTGCTGCACAAACATCAGCTATTTTGCGCTCGGGTTCAAATTAAAAAGGCTGAACGGAGGACATTGTTTATTTGTAGTCCACTGCTACTGGATTACTACAGGGGTATGAGACTGCGACAGCCATTAGATGGCATTACCCAGAATGCATTGCAACGTAAACAACAATAGCGGCGTGCAATGAAAATAAATGTTTTGAAATTCATAAAAATAGTCTAAAGTATTTTTGAGAACACGTTTTAATAGCTGAGGCAAATGTTTATTACACAAGGTAAATTATTCCTCCATGTTGGGGATCCCAGCTTGTGCTGTAAACAAAAGCACACTTTTTGTGAGCGGCAGCCATGATGCCAAAGTCTAGTGTGTTTGTAGCATTGGCACTGGTGGCCATTGGTGCCAGTCCATGAAAGTTATGCACTGGGGCTCTAAGGACAATAATATGTTTAGAAATGTGTCCATATTTCAAGTGTCTTACTGTTGTTTTTCTGTTGGCCTAATGACTGATTAACAGCTGAGGACAAGTGATACTTGTAAAGTGATGAGACTCATGAAGCAACACACTTAGAATAACTTTAAGTTTAAGTTGTTTTATTAGTATATTCTTGGAGACATTAGCATGATTACTTCTGAACTAAGTCACTCAATCTGTCCTTGAGTTGATTTGTGAAGAATATCCAGTAGTCCTTCTGGGGTTAGGTGCACTAAAAATTCGTAAAAGTTTGTCTTTTTCAGCATATTAGTCAACTTCAGAGTGAGTAACCATTACATAAGAGGCACCTTTATATAGAACAATGAAGATATCAAAGCCTTCTGTCAAACTTCAGCTGACATCTGATCTAATGTTGTCTCTGATCACAGAGCTTTGATACTTCTTGATAAACATTTAAGTGTTGATGGCGTACAGGAGAGAGGGCTGGTCTCCTTCAGGGAATACATTGTCTTGTCTTTTCAAAGGCACTGAATGAACAGAACATGACACTAACAGCTTGTTTTACATCATGTTGTCAAAATTAGTCTGTAGCAGCTAAACTCTGATTTTCTATCTTTATAAATTAAAACCCTATTTCTACCTAGCTGTACTGTACAGTGTGATTTGGTATGGCATGCTTTTGGTCATGGAGAGCAGTTCTGGGACCATACTGATGAAAGGCAGGACTCAGACAGAACACTTGGTGTGGGGACAGCTACTGTCATTTGTGCCCCACAGCCTTAGACACCTTTGCCCAAGTTCCGACCGCAGGGTGAGCTCATGAGTTCAGCCACTGCACCACAGCGCTCACAGCTCTGCTTCTCGGGTCTTTACTGTGACTACTTTGGGCTACTGACATCCCTCACATAGGCAACAAAGACACCTACATCAGAAACGGTCTTGAGACTGGTGACAATGACCCCCTGCCCACTTTCCCAGAGCCGAGAGTTGTTATGGATAGACGCAGAGCAGGAGTCTTCTGCAGCAAAAACAGCAGTGTAAACATGCTGCGTTACGGCGCTTCAAACGTTCTAATGTAAAAAACATGCACTCAGCAAAAGGCTTATGAGGCTTTGAGTTTCAGAGACAGGACAAAGTGTCATATGAATGGTCCAGCTGCAGAAACACAAGATGAGAGATTTAAGAGTTGAGGGATACATATAAAAGAAAATAGATTATTGGAGTGTGGCTCTAAATTCAGAACAATGAATAAGTAGAACGGTGTTTCGCTGGGTCTAATCCTGAGTAATGAGCTCCGGGAAGTGATTTCCTCTTCTCCTTGACATCTTCAAACACTTACGGAAGAGGCAGCCGGCACGTTCATATTGGCTTTACACTTTCACACATTTCCTCCACACCTTGTCATCCTGAAGAGAAATCTGCAGCACTCGCCTACAGACACACACACATATTCAAACTCTTTGATATGGCTTCTAAGCAGCTTGTGCATTATTATAGCTGCCTTCCCAGTGACTCACTCTGACTGAGGGCTACTGCAAGGCAAAACCTAAGCTACGTGCTGCTAATGCGAGCAACTGCAGATGTGTGTGGTTATGCTGAAACAAACCCTTCTGTGCCAACAACTGGCCGCAACCTTTCACAGATTGGACTATTATGGTCTGATGCCACCCATTCCATCCGTGGCTCTTAACAACAACATCCACAGTTATGTTAAAAGAAAAATGGAAGCTGAAAATTCTTAAAGGTTGTCAAGTAAAATTATAGCAAACACAAGTGGCTTATACTTTTATACTTTCTTAGCAGAGTAAAGTGGGTTGGAAACCCCTCCCGAATTTCACTGAGCATAATGTGAAGTGATCAATCATAGACATTGATCTAAAAAGGGCCAGGGTTTATGCAATACTCTTTTTCTGATTGGCTCATGTTTTTCAAATAGTGTCAGTCCAAAAGCAGTTTATTCTGTATCTGTGGCACTGTGTGCACTTGATTGGTTAAATTATCAAAGTAACATCATAAAGCTTTAGTTTTACACATTGTATTTGGTTTGATTAGTCACAGACATGCTACATTCACTGTCCACTAGGCTGTCCTCAGTAGAATTACTGTCAAATGTTTAAGATGCTGTAAGTTCTCCCAACACTGATGATTGGCCTATGGTTTGTCTCAAACTGTTATCTTGCAAAGCTCAACAACAGAGTTCAGTAGGTCAAGTTACATGCATGTGGAATAGGTCCACACTACTGTTGTTACATAAATAACATCTCATAATCTTATAATGTCACAGTGTTTATGTAGATGACACACCTACTGTCAGATCAGGGTTCACTCTTCCAAACTGTACTGCTTAGTGGAAACCATGACTGCCAGGAAATGTCTGCCTGTGTTCAACTCTGACATAAACCAAGATAAATGCCCCCCAATCACAGGAGAGCACATGTGCCACACAACATTTATCATTGTTCTGCAGTTGTCCTGATTAAACCTGTGCTGAAATAGCTACAACATACGTAGCTCCCGGGCTTGGAGCCAACACAATATATAAGAGTGGAGAATAATGAATAATCCCTATTATGTGTGTGATGTAAACTATATTTGCACTCAGCCACTGCACCATTTAAACCATTACAGTATCTGCACAATATACTACAACTGCTGTCATGACAATAATATCCATCGAAAGTGAGATACCTACAGAGAAATCTTTAATATCAGCAATAATGTAATGGTGTCTGACAGTGAGTCACATTTCAAAATATGTTTGCTATTTTATTAAACTGTGTTGCGACCAAAAAAAGGTCCTTCATCCTAATACAGTCCAGGTTTATTCTTTTGCTAATTCCCATTGCGGGTCACAGGGGGCTGAAGGCTGGCCCAGCCGCTTTGGACCTGAGACAGGGTACACCATCACATTCACTCACGCATTCTATTACTAGTGTCACATATATAATTCACATAAATATGTGTGTCTTTGGGTGGTGGGAGGAAGCTGGATCTGTAGAGAACCCATGGTAACACACAGAGCTACCGTGTCACAAAAAAAGGGGATTTGACCCAGAGATTGACTCCACTGCCTTTGTCGCTGTGAGGAAGGAGCGCTAGGTGACCTTGCACCCCAGTCCTTTGTTTAATTTTGATTTTGCCCCAGTTTTGACTACACATCACTCACAGAGTCCAGTTAGTTCAGTGCCTTGTCCGTGAACTTTGTCAAAAGAGGTTTTCCAAATATCATAATGTTATCATAATATTTAATAGAGTTATTGCATATGGGATATTTTTGTTTAAATCACACAGCCCTTATTTTGACTCAACATCCCGCCTGTGGCTGTCATGACTCCTTCTGTGGATAACACAATAACACAGCACAGGCTGTACCGTGTGTGAAGAGAGTCCTCTGAGTGGTGATCTTTAGGAGATTAGAAGTACGAATAAAAGCAGAGAAGGAGAATTATCTGCGAACAAGATGTTAAAACACAGGAGACTCTGATACAAGCAGCAGCCTTATCAGTTCCAGGCTGGACTTTTGGACTTTTGGTATTTTAAAAAGGCCAGACAAATCACCTGGGTGCTCCAACTTCCTCAGGACCGACGTGTATGTCAGGAATATATTGAAGTGTCATAGAACTGATAGCTTTGTAAACCAGGGGTCTGTCTGTGCAGTCAGAATTAAAGTTCACTAGTCTTCTGTACAAACGGCATTACTATAAACGATTGTTGGTAAGATGCAGATGTATATCAAAGGTGATTAATAGAGCTGGCAGTCACTGACTTCAGACGATCAATAGTTGATTAAATAAAATAAAAATTGCCCCTACACATAGTTGTTCCAATGTTTTCTTATCAACAAGTAAAATAGACAACTAAAGGCAATTAACCTAAGATGCTACACAGTGGGAAATCAAGGGGATAAATTAGCCATTCTTTTGAATTTTCTATGTAGGTTAGCAGCAAATATTTTTTTTACCCTTCCATTTTATTTACATGGGCATAGAACGTGATTTATTATAATTAATGAAATGACGTCAGTTGACAAAAACAGTGCATTAAACCATGCCGTCTGATATACATAGTCCAGGTTATTACCTGTTATTTTCAAGTGCTGCTAGTACCTGGGGACTCCCTCGGATATGGCTGAAACCAGAAAATGAGGCATATTGACAGCACACAATACCCAGGGGGACTCCCACATGGCTCAAATACACATTAAGCACAGAACATGTTACAGTCAGCACTTTGTTTAGACTGCGACACAATAAAGGTCCAATAGATAAGAGAGCATGATAAAAAGCAGGGACCTCTCTGGAGATTTATGCAGCACGAAGCCCCTGAGTATAATCAAGCTTGCTCACAACACAGGGCCATTATAACAGAGCTCAGTAATGAGTTGTGTAAATTGGAGTAGATTATGTCAAAACAGTGGCATGTCATGCAGGCATGGTATAAAATTCATTAATTTCCAGAGTAGCTGGGACAGTCTCCAGTCCACATGAAAAGTAAAGAAAAGCAGTTGAAAGTTAATGAACGCAGGCTACAACCTGCATCACCAGTCAAACTTCAGCCTTGTTTCCACTTGTTTTTTTTAACTGTTTGCGTGGGTCATGAAGGGCAGTAATACCAAAAATGTCCACTGATGGAATTGATGAAAGCAGTGGAAACACCTCTAGCCAAAGGAAAGGAAGGAAAGTTATTCTAAGGAGGAGTGCTAACACTGATTAATATTTGTATCACCTGGTGTGTACACTTTTGCATGTAGAAGATTAAGATAACTTGAAATTGTCTTAAAATGTTTGAACTAACTGTAATGCCTCATTGAATCACATCATGGATTAGCTCTCAAGGATCTACGAACACACAAATCAACTCTCCCGCTCTGAACTCTTTTAATGACTTTGGCCTTTTCTTTTTCACACTTTACCACAGTATGAACACGGCTCCTAATCACTTTTTTTCTCCTCCATTTCTTTAAACCTTGGATTTTGACATGAAGAACAAGTGCCTGGGCGCGCACCACATCAGTGCGGGCCTCCACTCAATCACCGCAGACAGAAATACACTGGTGCTGCTGACTCTGACAGGGTCAAAACTAGGATTACCTCGATTATGTTTCGATCGTGGCCGCTGCTACCTTAAGCTCTGGGATTTTATTACTTTGGCACCATTTTTCTTGTGTCAGAGGGAAGGTAAAGTCAGGAAAATATATATAGATTTAATATATACTTCTCTATCACTATGTTACCTCAAAAGAAAAATGTTTTTTTACTTGATAATTAATATTACAGTGATGCATTGCAGTGAATTAGCCCTTAACCCTTCAGAGGGTTGAGTTTTAGAGTTCTTCACTCTCTCCTGGCTTGTTGGCTGACATCCATTCATAGTTTGTGACAGGAGAAACTCTGGACTTACCTTGCACTTCCTCCCAAAGAGAGCAAGATCCACTTCCTACATATCTTGGTGATCTGCAGAGCACATTTCTGGTTCATACTGCAGCACTGTAAAGGTCAGTAATGTGGTTAATAAATAAGATCAGGTTTCTGATTGTAGGCACTCTGCTGGGTGTCCTTGGCCAAAGGCATTTCCTCCATCCTCTATGAAAGAGATATGGAAGAGATTTCCTGTGATATGAAGATTTCAAGTGTGATGTGCTGGATGTGCTGAGAAACACTGATGGTTTGTACATTTTAATTAACAGTGGTTTGGGTTAAGCTTTGGGAATAGCTCCAAAAAGGGATTCCTTGATGCTCACCTGTGAACAGTCATTACTGCTAAAAATGTTTACTAGGCCAACAACGTTAAGATATGCCCATCTGGTCTTACAGCTTTCAGTAGGAAATCCCTGGATGTGTGGGGTAACAGATTACACTAATACTGTGTAGAAACTTAAGTAGTCAATATTATTCAAACACATATTCATTAGTTCAGTGCTTTTCAACCTCTTTAAATCAAGGCACATTCTTTACATGAAAAAGCTGGAACCAATCAAAACTAACAACTTTAGTAAGTAGTTAAGTATTCACTTAGGTAATTACTCAAGGCTAATGTTCATCTTGTAGATTAAATGTTAGTGATAGGAAACTTAAACCAAATATACATTGTAACACAACATAAGTATTACAGTCATTAGTGTCTTGGCATTTTGCAGTGAGTGTATGTTTGTGCAGACAGGTTGCTGTATGGCCAGTGGTGTGGCAGTACTGACAGTTAGGGGTGTATTTTAGTTTTGATGATGTACTAATGTAAACAACAACATGTTGTTGCTCTGATTGGGGAAAAATGGGCTCCCTCACAGATAATGAATCCAATCCCAAGCCAGTTAATCATTTAAAGTTCCTGGCCTTTACAAATGCTTTCTAATGCCAATCTGGGAGAGCCAAGTTAGATGGCGGCTTATTAATCCCACTTAACCTCTAAAAACACTATTTTTTTTACTTTTAACAACAGGGAAATTTAAATGCAAACATAAACAAGTGTCCTACTCACCTTTACTGAAAAGACAGAAAAGTTACTCTGCTTCGTAAGATGCTCACAAACATTAGAAAGTGCAGTGGTGCATTCAGGAGCAAAAATCGAGCAAAGATCTCGTTGACAACTAGAATATACTGGTTGCACTTGGTGACTAGATGACTAGGTCTCACAAAGGCACTTAACAACAGCAAATTATTTGCAGTAAATAAATAATTTTTGGACCAATTAGGTACAATTTGATGATTCCCCAATGCACACCAGATGATCTCTCACAACACACATGCAGTGGTTTAAAATCACTGCATTAGTTTCCACCTGGTCTGTAAAAAAGAATTCTCTCCCCAAGGGCTTGTTCTGCGAAGCTTTTGAGCAACAGCAGTATGTCATTATGACTGGCTACAAAAACTCTTTATTTACATATAGAAGTGTAACAGTGATTACGGTTAATGAAATGGCTCATATCATTGTCAGATAACAAACATGAAGAGCGCTTGGTTTCTCTTTTATTAAAAATGTTGATCCATGGATAGTTTTCAAGAGAAATTCTTTCTTTTCATTAACACATTCATCATCAAGTGCCACTGTGACAAGCTGAGAAGCAGCCGATTCTCTTTGGACCATAATGTGACAGTGTTCATAATACTCTGTGGTCTTCAAACAGAGAAGCATTTAGCTTCTTGTTGAGCAACAGCCCGGGTCTTTTCTTAAAGGTCATAGAAAGATAAAAGCACTGACTTTGGACCAGCACAAAGCATTCACTGTATCCAGCCTTTTTCCTTTGGTTTGGTCCAGGCATTGAAGTACATTCATGTCTCTCATTCCAAACAGACAGGTTGGATTTTGCTTTTTGACCTCTGACCTTTCAAGTTGGACCTTGACTAGCCTCCTAATGATGGGGAATATTCTGTTTGTTGCAGAGAAACCCAATATGTAAAAACCATTGATATAACTATGAGTCAGAGCTGTTGTAATTCCTACCACTTGAAAGGCGTCATGGTAACAGAGACATAGTAATGAAATGTATCACTCTGCAGGCTGATCAGTGCAGCATCTGTTGTAATAAGTCACAACATTGGTCCTTGTGAGCTCAGCTTGGACGATCCAATTATTCAAATACATGCAACACTTTACTCTCCCACAGTGTGCTGCCAGAATTGGATGTCTTCCTTTATTACTGTTACATGGACACTTGACCTGAAGAAAAGCTGCCTGTGGGAAAGCTTGTCCTTTGAGAAGCCATTAATGAAAGACTGGAACATTTTTTTCTCTGTTGCCTCGTTTGAGATGTTCAATTCTTCACCTCTTTGTATATCACAGAGGGTTTTCTAAAATCTGTTGACACTGATGTGTGTTCACTTTAAATTGCTGCTGTAGAAAGTAGAATTAGAACACCAACCAGAGATAAATCAAAACTAGTCAATGTATATCCACCTTTAGTTCCTCTGGACAATTTTACCTCATTATCTTATATTTATATTAGGATATTCATTATTTTTATTTTATTTTTATTGTCTTTGTATTTTCCACATATATAGATCATTTAATAATTTAACCTATAACTACAGCAGGTAAAATAACTTAATCTATTTGCATTCAGACCTGATTAAAAAGAGGAGTCATGATAAACCTGACTGGATAATATTCAAACTAATCAGTTTATGAAATAAAATTTTTTTAAGTAGATGCAGCTGAAAAACCTTCTTCTTTCATCTAGCCATATCCCCTGCATCCTCTTCTCTCAAACCAACTACCTTCACTACATCCATAAACCTCCTCTTTGGTCTTCCTCTAGGTCTGTCAGCTCTACGCTCATCATTCTTTTAACAATAAGTGACTATCTCTTCTCTGAACATGTCCAAACCATCTCAACCTGGCCTCTCTAACTACATCTCCTAAACACCATGTGCTGTTCCTCATTCTTGATCCTATCCATCATTGTCTCTCCCTAAGACCCTCAACATCAATTACTCTTTTGCCTGTCTCTTCCTCAGAGCCACTGTCCCCAAACCATAGAACATCACTGGTCTCACCACTGACCTTTCCTTTCATTTTTGTGTGTACTCTTTTATCACACAACACACCTGACACTTTTCTCCACCCATTCCAACCTACCTGCCCACGGTTCTTCACTTCTTTTCCACACTCTCCATTGCTCTGGACTGTTGACCCTGTGTACTTAAAATCCTGCACTGTCTTTACCTCTTCTCCCTGTAACCTCACTGTTCTTGGATGTGACTAACCTTCATTCTTCTTCTCTCCAAAGCAAACCTCCACTTTTCTAGACTTTCCTCCACCTGATCCCTGCTGTCACTACAGATCACAATATCATAATCATCATTTTCCATAGAGATTCCTGTCTGACCTCATCTGTCAGCCTGTCCATCAACAGAGCAAACAAGAAGGGGCTCAGAGCCAATCCTTGATGCAGTCCCACTTTCACTGTAAACTCCTCTGTCACACCAACAGCACACCTCACCACTGTCCTCCTGCTCTCATACATATGCTGCACCACTCTAACATACTTCTCTGCCACTTCAGTCTTCCTCATTCAACACCACAGCTCCTCCCTTGGCACCATCTCATACGTTTTCCACCAACATTCTCAAAGTAAATATTGCATCTGTAGGACTCTTTCTTGGAATGAAACCATACTGCTGCTCACAAATGTTCACTTCTCCTCTTAGCCCAGCTTCCACTACTCTTTCCCACAATGGCTCAACAGCTTAATACCTCTCTCCACAACTCTGTACATCTACCTTGTTCTTAAAAATTGCCACCAAAACACTTCTCGTCCTTTCCTGAGGGAAAAATCAAGCTATAGACGGAGTGAAAATGTATGATATATTTGGAAATATTGTTTTCTTCTTTGTCCAAACAGGTACCTAACTTGTGTTTATATAAATGTTGAAATTAAATGAAACACAGCCAGCGGTCAGTGAACAAGCTGCCAAATGAAATCATTTATGCTTTTGCTCACTATGTATATTTGTAAATTGATCCTTAAAGAGTCTCACCAGCCAAAAACTTCAACAGCGCCCCTTTTTAATTTTTTATTAACAGCTGCCACTGAGTGAAATTCCAATTCATTGTGTTTCTAAACTAACTACAGAAAAAAAGAAACATTTTGTCACTGACTTTTTACAAGTAAACAATAAATCTGGAATAAACCACTTGATTGTGTAAGCTGGTGTGCTTTCCAGTCTTATGTAAGAGTGTTGTAATGCTCTTTGGTCTTGTCAAAAAGACAAGTATTTAGCTTCTTGGTGGGCAACAGCCATGGATAAAAGCATTGACTGTTAACCAGCACAAAGCACTCACTATATCCAGCCTCTTTCCTTTGGTTTCCATGTATTGACCTGTCAGCGAAGTACATTCATATCTCTGTGTATTGCTTTTCGACCTCTGACCTTTCAACTTGGACCTCGATCAGCTTCTTAATGACTTCCTGCTGCTGTGGATTTGAAGTGCTGTAATGGCAATATCACATTTCCCTGAAGGAAGCAGAGCACAAAAGACATATTGTTATTCATAGTTTTAGAGAAAAGCTGCTTCACTCTGTGAGGCACAGCAGGAGGTCTCCAAGCGATCAGTTTAGAGATTGTTCTGGAGAGGGTTGTGAATCATCAATAAACACTCATTTTCAATAGATACAAGATATAGTTCCACCAACAATGACTTCTGTTACATGAGATTCAATTGTTTCCAGCATCTCCGAGGGGATATCACTTGGAGAGACACTCAAATCGGCCTTTCAGTTTAAAGTACATCCCATTGGTCCAATTTGTTCACACCTCCCAAGTCCCAAACACCTGAAACAAAAGAGAATTACCTTTGACGTATTGGACAAGTCATGAGAGTCACACAACTAATAGTGACCTGATACAATCTAAACAAGGGACCATCCATAAGATACCAAGTTTTTTTTTTTTAAATAAAGCACTTTAAAGACAATGCAGGTGGCACTAGTGCTGTAAATGAGCAATAAAGAAATAGAACGCAAGCAAAACTCAGATCACATCAAAAGCGAAATGGCACTTAAAATAAAAAAACTTAAAACATTTCACGCCCTCTATTATTTTCTGCAATAAACCAAATGCATTTAATAATTAACATCCTAACTGTCAAATGAGAAGCTTTGGATCCGACAGAAACACCAAAGTAGTAGCAATATATGAGTTTAAATAAAAGAACAAAGTCCAACTCTCAGCTGGACTTGTCACATCAACCAGGAAACTGCTGCAGGCCTTAATGGTGAAACACTAACAAGCTGCGCAGAGTACAGAGTAGTATATATACGGCACAGCGCTCTGCCAGAAACACAGGGGATTCTCTGGAGAATGTCGACAGGCCCGGCTGGGGGCGCTTCGAGAAAGAAGAGTGGAGCCTTCTATTTCTTTTTGCATGCCTGTTGAATTTCCATTAAAGTCAGAGCTTTGCCTAAGTTAGATGTTTTGTCCTGGCTAAACCTCTCACTTCAAAATCAACATATCGTCAGCTGAGAACAGGATTAATACATTTGTGTTACAACAAAGACAGGTCAGGTGAGCAGCATCAACAAGAGACAAAGCTAACATTCCTTACACGGCTGAATCCAGGGACTCAGTGCTGTACTCCTGTGTGGGGTATTCACCCTCCAGACTCTTCTTAAGCGCTTAACGGATTCCAGACTTCTTAGTTTCTGAGGTCAAGGTGTGCTCTTCCCCTTTGCATCAAACTCAGACAGACGTGCATGGGCTAATTTTAACACAATGCAGCAGAATTAACACAAAAGTTTGGATTGAATCACATTCTTAATGACAATTAACCGGTTACTGGTTTATCATGACCTTTCCTAACATGTAGAAATCCTGGTCAGGTGGATCTGACCTGTATCTGAAGTAATTTGTTCGCTTTTCCGATGCAATGACCCAAATGGCCTATCACTAATCTCCGTCCTAATAGTTTTATGCCAATTGAAATAACATTCCTTGCAACTACTTGATGGACTCCTGACATTTATTTGGATTTATCCAGATTGTTAGAAGTAATGTATGACACTGCCACGAGCTTAATGTCATGGCTTAAGTTCTTTAAACAACATATTGGTTAATAGACCTGAGTTTATTTCATTCAAAGTGCAGTCCAAAAAAACCCTCAAAAATCAAGTTAATACTAAACTGACCTGAGGCAAAAACATGCTCTTTTCATTCTGATCTGAAGAGCACAAATCAAGTCCATGCAGATTTTTCACAGGCGGAGGTTTACTTAAACTTACTTAAACATATATTACAGCACTGAGACTGGAGAGGTGTAGAGAGGAGCCTATCTCTGCTAGAGACAGACCCATATACCGCACATCAGCAGTACATTTATGAACCACGCGCACTGTCTGAGTAACTGTGTAATAAATGAAGAGAATGTAAATGAACATTCAGCGTTAGGTCAGTGTCATGCTACAAACAGAAATAACCTCTCACTCTCATTTGGACAGCTTTGGGACAATGAAAGCACAATTCTTTACAACAACTTAAAAAGGTGCCAGATATTTACAACATGCAAAGCACAGAAAAAGACAGAACACTGGATTAGTCTACTGATCTGTCTCACAGGCCAGTATGAGCCAGTAGTGCACACAGACCTTAAGTTGATTTACACCCAAATAACAGCCATGCAGCTTCAAAGAATGTCAAAAGCATACAGCATCCCCAAGGACAAGAGCAAAGTCCCTGTTTGTGTTTGACATGTATTTGTGAGATAACCAAAGGTAAATCAGGGTTGCAGTAGTGGTGTGACAACAAGGACCCATAAATGTCACTCTTGTATACTGTAATGTACAACCAAGCAAACGGCCCATAGATACAGGGAGAACTCATGATTAGACAAAGAAGAACGTTTGTTTGCACATAGTTTCTTTGGACTGGTGCACCAGAGAGGACGGGGCAGTCCAGTGTATTTTAAAATCAGAGACTCACACACATTGTTGGGTATGTGAGACTTATTTAGGATCAAATAAACAACTTGTAGATAAATTGTAGATAGATGGATGCAAACTACAGTCCCTCAGCATATGTACAACACACAGACTCTTCTCACCTGGAAAATTAAATGAGGCAGGCTGCTGTATGGTGATCCCCCAGCGTCTTTAGTTTCACACTTATCTTTCACCTAATGAAGGAGCAAACAGTATTTTCCACAACACAGGTCTTTATTTCCTGGTCTCTATGGTTTTATATGAATGCTTCTATCTTTATGACACAGACATACTGTATGTTACTGTTGGAGAAGAGTCTGAAGTGTTTTGACAGGTCCTTGAATAAGCTGAAATTAAAAACACTGTGTGAAAAGCCATATTAAATATCATACATATGAGATTACAAACATCTAAGTCTTTTACACTTATTGTATGTTTGCGTTGTTTTACTACGAATGCCTGGAATAATATCAAACAAGGTTAGACAAATATGTGTGAGAGTAAACAATGCAAATACATTGAGATCCACAATACAGCAGAAAATCTAGGATTTTTTTTTTTAATTATTGAATACAATACCACTACACTACTCAAACTTTTACTGCGCCAAGTAAATATTTCAGATGTCATTTTTTTATGAGCATGTTATCTGATATCATGAGAAAAAACAAAACAAAAACATTACTACATAAATTATAGCTAGATTAAGAAGTTTACATGGACTTCTGCCTTTGCCTGATCAAACTATAGAGTCCAGTTGATTTGTCTTGAGAAAATGTTTAATCACCTAACAGCATTTTGTAACATGAGTTGTACATTCTGGGTTTTTACCTTTGAAACGTTGTTGAAGGAGTTCTTTGAAGCATAAATATTATCATATTATAAATCATATTTTGAAATATTTTTTTAGTAAATATATTCATCCTCTGAATAGCAGAGGCAGACATTGTATATTAACTTGGGGATCGGTGACAATGGTCAGAACCTGTACCATGACACTCTTTTTTATAGTCCCACCAACAACTGCATTATCTAGCTATTAATCCAGCTCAGATAAATACTACCAGTGAGTCACACATTTACATGCATTTTAAAATTCTGATTATATACTTCTTATAATATAGTTTTCTCTACCTCTATCGTCCTGGTAATTTCTTATCATAAGTTGTGCAGTCTGGACTTAAACTCAACACAACTGAGCATATGTGCAACTAAGCAGGTTTTCAGTCCTTTTTTTCCCCAGAAGCAGCTTGCAGTTGAGTAACTCTTCTTACAGTTTTGTACTTGCTGCTAGAAGCCTGTCTACTTTGTTGATGTTTTGAGCCTGTTCCCTGCCGTGCAGGCACATGGTTGCTAATGCAGCATGTGACAGGTCTTAATGCATCATATCATGACACAACTTTTCTAATAATTTACTATTTGTGCTCTCAAAGTGCAGAACATAATGTGTGTTTTTTGCTCCAGCAGTTAAACTATTGTTTTTATGGATTACAGAGAAGGCACTGCCAGCGCTGATGCTGAAGCAAGCAGTCTGTAATTGGCTCGGGTTTACATTTTACTACAGACATGACAAACGTGCACGAAAACTTGTCACATCCACCACACGCAGAGCACCTGAGGCTAACAACGGCTGTGTAATTAAAAGTACATTTATAAAATCGCTAGGAGTAAAACAGAGCTTGGTGAAGCTGCTACTTGTGTCTGCATGGGGCTTGTTGTAGTGTGCTGTGATGGTTTGAAGTGGAGCATTTTGGAATGACATTTATGCTTAATCAACTCATTGTAATCCCTGTACATTGTCCTATTCTTCTACATTACTGGTGCTGATGCTAAAATTTCTAGTTTCCTTCAACATTATTAATGAGGCTTTTAATATTTTTCCTTTTAATTTTTTTTTTAACATTTGTTTGTTTGAACATAATGCCTCCATTATTTATGGAAAACCCTTGATGTAGGCCACAAATGAAGGACTCTGATATGTTTTATGCACTGACAGTAATTCCTGACCTCCATGGGTCATTATGCTAACATATTTAAAATGTATTCATTCATTTATTCTCAACCGATCATAATCCATTAGGGGTCATGGGAGGCTGAAGTCTTTCCCAACTGCTTTGGTCCTGAGGCAGAGCATACCCTGGACAGTGGCCAGTTAATTGCAGGGCTAACACATGTAGACAGACTCTGACAGACCACTATTCACTCTTACTATTCACTCTGATCTTTATTAGTTACATTCCCACAGTGGATAAACTGAGACTAGAGCAGACAAACATAAACAGAGCATAGCTGGAAAAGAAGCACAGGCACATTTCTCTTTTGAACACAGTATGTTGCATGAAGGTTTCTAAATGTAATTTCTAAAGTAAACTCATCGTCTGACTAATTTCTGTGGGCTTTGTTTCCCTGCAGGGCTAGTGTTGCTGCTGGCTTGCTCAGTTCAATAGAGATCTTTTTTAAATGGTGTAACAGTAAAGAAAAAAAGAGAAATAATTTAAAGAAAATTATTAAAAAAAAGAATTAGCACACTTCTCCGTTGCCAGTTCATTGTCATTTTAAAAGCAGCATAGTTTGAAGAAAATAATTAAATAATAACCTTAGCAGTGATGAATGTTTTGACCAATTCACCCAAAACCTTCACGTTTGATTTAAACACTAAACATCATGTGCCCCATTCACACAGATTAGCCTTCTTCTCACACTATCAATACTATCGCTTTACTCAAAAAAGATTTAAGCTAACAGTACCAAGAGGCTTTTCAAAGCCACTTAAGAGCATAGTGTTCCAATATAGTGCTAAAATTCAGTACATTGTGTCACAGCTTGTCAGATTGGCTGCATAGTCTCGGCGTCTGGTGCTTGAGTCATTCCATTTACACTATAAGCCTCTGTGTTAGTGGAGCGGTGTTCTTCTATCTCACATTCACACACAAGGACCATTTCACCTGATTATTAGTTTCAACAGCGACACGTGACCTGCCAAACTGCAAAGCGCCAGCTCAGCGCTTCAACATGTATGCTATCAGCAAACACTCAGCTTACAGCAGTATGTATGGAGAAGCCACGCATCACTGCACTGCTTTGATCCAATATCAATGTAAGGTAATATCGCACTCATCTCCAGTCGATACATGACACTTTGACCTGACTGCCTCTTTTTTCAGCTGTAATGACTCGAGCTGGGATTTCAACACACCTAGCAGAGAGACTAGGAGACCAGTGTTAGAACAATGTAATATATCTTTTGCTATGGTCCACTTTTGCCTGTCATAGAGAATGACTTTCCTTTAATGTTTGCTAAGTATTTACAGCGTGTGAGACAGTAGTTGGCATTGTCATAAAAGTGAGGTTAGTGCACTCTCGCCCTACAGCCCAGTCTCTCAATGTACCACTGTGTGCATCTGGGAAGAAATAGATATTTAGCATGCGTTTACACCTGCCATGTTTGGTGCGGTTCAAAATATGGGGCAGTTGCTCCGTTTACGCGGTTGGATGATGTGAATGCTACATACAAACCTCAGTGCACACCAAACATGTGCATGAGACCCCTTCAAAACAGAACGCTTCCAAGTGGACTCTAAAGTGGTTCAATAAAATCTGAATGTCAAGTGGACCACAGATGAGCCCAAACAGGAAGTGCATCTTAAATTGGCAACAAAAATATCACGCAACGTTTAAGTTCATGGATTTTTAGTTTTCTCAAGAGCGGAAAAAACCTAAACAAAAACAGTATTGTTCAATTAAAAAACATGGGCAGAGGGCAAACATAAAACACTGAGGGAGGTAAAATGCAATGGTACAATGCCTTATTAGCATTTGGGCTAACAGCACATCTAGTGTGTTTCTTATAAAAGGCATCTTCGTTGTGTTAGGTCCACATTTTAAAAAATGACAGCTGTGAACACAGGTGGACCAGGGCTTTTTGCTTATGGCTTTAACTAAATTGATCATTTCCTGTTTTGGTGCAAACTAATGAAGGGGACTACAAATGTGAATGCACCCTTAAACGTCTGTAGAAGCCAGTGGAATTTTTATTAGCTCCTGTTCTTGAAATGAATCTGGTCATATTCTCTGAAAAGAAAGGCCCACACCACTTCTTTTCATGTGGACATGTGGACATGCAGTCTATGGTGCTACCACTAGCTGCTGCCAAACAGCTACACACCTTTAAATGCACCTTTAAATCAATGTGACATTTTTCTTTGTTTGTATGTTTGTTTGTTTTCTTGTTGAGTATACCAACTGACTCTTAACATTGCATGTTATTGTTTCACTGAATGCTAGAATCTGTTCTGGAAAGTTGAAACTGAACTCTTACATCAGACCCAAGAACTCTTTCCACCGTTGTTTGTTTTTTGTTTTCAGGATGATAGGCGACAAAACACACATCACTGTATGTCACAAGTGTCCTGCCTGTGCCCTATCAAAGGACAACTGTCAATGGTATTTTAGAACACTGCAGTAAGCTCAAGTTATTAATAGTGAGTTTAAGTCCTAGGGCCCAGTGTCAGCTGCACTTTAAATTATTGTTGCATGGATAAAAATGACACTTTTTTACTCTTACTTCCTGTGTGAGCGCCTGATTCCCGCAGTGGTTGTATTATGACTTTTTAAGAATTGTGCCCTTTCCTTGTTGCCTTTTCCACCAGTGGATGCAAAAATTGCCTCCAAGGACCACAATAGGCTTGTAAAACAGGACTCAACATCCACAACGGTTGTTCTAATCTACCTCTGAACAAGCTGTTTTCTTTTTCCATTATTCCCCAGAACAGTGATTCTCAAACTCTTCACATCCACTGACACACCAGGAAATATTTGTCAAAGTACCACCTTTATGCCAATACAGAAGTCAATACCAATTGAAGTTGTACCCATATGAACACATACTTATCTAAATTAATATTATGATATCAAAGTGAGGATATTATTATTGTTATACATGCCCTTTGAATCCCACAGTTCTTTCAGAGTCCAGAGATTTTGTGATATAGTAAAATATATTATAGAAAATCTGTAGGAGAAAAAAATACATTTTGTTTTCAGAGATTCTCAAGTACCACCACAGAGAGCAGTGGGTACCCGTACCACAGTCTGAGAACCACTGCCCCAGAACATGAAACATATGTATGACTCTGCTCTTTGCTTAATACATTCCACATCCTGATGCTTGTGGAATGATTACAAACTGAAATTGATGTTTAGTAGTATTTTTGTGAGAGAACAAGACTGATCAGAGAAAGGGAAAACTTTACTAGTTCAGAAAATGATGGGCTAATATGTATTTCAGAGTCTACAGCCAGCAGAGGGAACGTCATTTGTTTGTAACAACCAATCACAGCACACTGTCTCTCCAGACTAAATATTAAGCATCGACCCTTTATGACCAGCAGTGTCTTATCTATCGTAAAACTGACAGCACATTCAAACAGGATCAAAATCAGTGTGTCTCTTACCACTGAGATACAATGATATGGCAGCAGCTGTAAAGCCTGGAACCCCAGCTGTCGACAGCATAGAGGCATGAAAATAGAAGTTCCCCACAATGCACTGCCTCCTTTAGTTAGACTGTCATACCAGAACTAGTCTGTCTGAGAGGAGCTGGCCCTCCTGCCAAGTGTGGCTCATCTCCTGTGGTTTGCACCCCAGGTGGGTGCCCCCCTGCCTCCCCATGCCCCAGCCTAAGCTTCACTCACTGGGGAATGACACACAAGGCCATTCTGTATCTTGTGTCAAGACTTTCAAATACCTCACTCTTCAACAGTCATATTCTTTTGCAATGTTCAAGTCTTACACACTGACAAGAATAAAAGAAACATGTTTTTCTGGATCAGAATGGGAAAGGACAAATTGGTATGACATGCTTTTTAGGGGCATTTCCATTGTCAAAAGGGGCAATAAAGGAGACCAAGAGAGAGGAACAGTACTAAATGGTGTGGCTAAAACTGTTGACAAATATTTTTTTGGAATAAGCTTAAGCCTGGCAACTGTTTCTGATTTATTACTAACAAATACTGACATAAATAAATATACATGCACATATCTGCTTAAAGAAAAGTGACATAACCTTAATAGATATGACCTAAATGTATATTTTAAAGTTTATTTCTGTTCTAAAGTGCTGTCAGTGATAAAGTCCTTAGTATAGTTAACAAGTAGAATTACTCCCAAGTACTTCAAGTACTCCCGAGTACTGACAGTTGAGCTATCCTGTGGTATATCTTGTGCAACTAAGACAACGGGGACACATTAATAACCAGGACCTTCTGCACAAGAGATAATTCATCACTTTAAATCAATATCTGCTTGAATTGCCAGCTTGGCTGCACACTGGAGGGATCGTAAAAATGGAAGCAAAATGAAGCATGTAAAGGTTTAGCACACAAAAGGCTTCACGGATCAGCCTGTTCATTAAATAATTGATGAATAGTTACAACTGCCACTTTCTGTGTCAGAAATAGTCAGTTTTCCCAAAGTGTCTGCTCTGAAGCATTAAAAAACAAGAATTTGTTGTACACCATATTTAAACTTTCTAATGCCAAAAGTCTTTTACCAACCATGTATTTGCAAATACATTGGGCATCAAAGAAATATCTGTCAACACGGTGAGATGCTCACAGGCAGAACATTGGAATCCAGGTACAAAGCAGAAGAAGAAAGACATAGTAATCCCAAATGATGGCAATATGAGGAAGAAAGCCGTGAAAGTGATTAGTGTGCTGCTCAGAATAATGTTTTAAACACTTTTGAACCATCTTAACATGCCATTCTCTACACCTGTGCATTGCTTGATCTAGAGAAGTGGCTTATAATAAAGTAAACAGCATTACTTTGTCTACCATTTACAGGTTATTCTGCCGGTTTTAAGCCAGGTAATCAGCAAATGATTAAGAAACAGTAAGACTGTTTGCGGCCGTTGTGATCTGTGCCTGTCTTTGCTTATGCTGCATGTAAATGAGTGAAAAGTTTCCTGTTTCTTCTTTGAGGCTTCTGTGTGACGGTTGAGAATAATAAAGCATCAAACATTTTTTCCCCAGGTCTTACCTAACGTTTCATCAGAGCCTTTTCCCTTTGACATTAATTGAACTCACTTGAAGTACAGTTTATTGGGAGCCTTGGTGTGGGGCGAGGGGAGAGGCTTGATGGCTTTTGATCCTGATTTTGAAAAAGATGGCTTGTCTGTGTGGTTGAAGTTATCTGGCCTGATGAGTGATGACAGCGCCGGTGATGTCATGCGCCTGGAGTGTTGAAACTAGTTGAAGTCTCATCTCTTATTCGCCGACCGGTCCGGCTACCCGAGTCCCCAGGAGTATTTAGGGGAAATTTCCAATCATATTAAAATTAATAGCCTTGGCTGCAAGAGAGAGAGAGAGAGAGAGCGGAAGACAGGAAGAGAAGGGGCAGATAAAGACTGCATTTGTTTGGGCCGTGAGACACACACAATGAATTGGAGCTTTGATTTATCTCATCGTTTAGCCCAAAGTTGCTGAAGTGGACATATTCACAGAGGAAGTAGATTAAAAACATCATTTGTGCCATTTTTCCAACTGACTTAGAACAATCCATAAATACATTTGCACTTTTTTCAAATATTAAAATTCTTGGAAGTCCATAACATGATGGATAGGGCATAAAAGTAATGGGATTGAGTTTGTAAAGCTAGAAGTAGCTGATAGATCTTAATATGAATGAAGGGGGATGAACGGGATGCCCTTTTTAAAATAAATAACAATAAATTTAAGTCTAGAACATTGTATGGACTGTTTGTGTTTGTTTGTTTGACTTGAGTTGTTTGGAACTGTTCCTGTAATTTTTTGTGACAAATGCTGGGCACATTAGAGACATGTATGTCTCTAATGTACCCCATTGTGCTGTAGCATATCATAAAAATACATTTCTTAGGAATCGTAATTATACTCTGGATATCAGTGAGGCCAGTTCTGTGTTAAGTGCACATTACTATTTTTGTTTGACAGCTGCAGTTTTTTCAAGACAGCTTAATGTTGTGTTGAAAATAGAATTTGTGTAAGCATTCCATGTCTGTTTCTTCTCAAATAATTATACACATGGTGTTTAGAGTCTAGAGATAGAGAGTCGCTTCGAAATTCACATTTCCCCTACTTTTCTTTGCATCTTCAATCAGTGAGTCATTTTGGGAAAATTGTTTAAATGTAGATCAGCTCTGGAATTTGCTCCATTGTTATCTGCATATTTATTCTGATGTTGACAAAATCAATGGTATACAATATAAACAAGGATGCAGGGTTTGTGGAACAGTGTGTTGAATACTGATACAGTGGGCGCCTACACCTTACACACCATAAGGACGGGGGGGTGTCATCAGAATAATGTGTCATGCTACTTCTTTCCTGAAAGTTGGGCACATCAGATCTGCTGTGTCACCTTCATTTGGAAGTGCCACATGAAACCTTAGATATCCCAGTTGCAGTCCATTTTGAATGACTACTCTTGGTGTTTGCGGGCACAGTGGTTCAATACTGCTGTTTTGTCTGTGAGGGCGACTTGAGTTTTGAGCTTTTGGGCAACTTCTTTGCCTTTCCTCATACTTCAGTGCCACTGGTTAAATGGACACAGCGTTAGGGCTCTTGGGCACATCTTTTTGTCTAGTTCTGCATCCTGTATGGTCCCTGCATGGCACGTGTGTGGGCCTTCTTCCAAATTGGCCTCTTTAAATGGTTGGTGGTGCTGGGCCTATCTCAGGGGGTGCAGTAGTGTTCATGTTCTCTCTTTTGGAAGGACACATTGTGGAAGGCTAAGCATTAGAAATATATGAACAGTAATAATTAGGGCCTAAATTCAACCATGCAGAAAACAGATATGAAAAAGGTGAATAGTCAAAAAGTATCTGCACGTTGGACGAAGGTACTTCTTGACCCAAAGGGAAACTGAGAGGTAACTCTTCTTACCTCTCCTTGTGCTGCAGACTATATAGCACCTATCTGACTGACAGTTTCAGAAATGAGTCTTTCTTGGATAGCATTGCGCCGGTAGTCTTATATTTAAGGTTTACCTTTATGCCATGGCTACATTACTACTGTAATCAGTAGTTGTCCAAAAGGCTTTTTCATAACAATTCAAATATTGCTGGGCAACTATACTGTAAAAGATATATGGAGTTTAATTGAAAATGCAATTCATTTTGAGTGTGTTTTACAAATAAAGTGACATGAGCGCTAGAGGTAGACTGAATGAAAATATGATTAATGTTGGTTTCTATATATTGAACAGAGAATATCAATACATTTGTGAATGAGGTTGGACTGGAACCCAGGAACAAGATTTACTAAATGAGTACATTTCATTGGAACATGGGTACATTCATAATGAAAAAGGCTTAAGACATTTTCATCCATTTATTTTGTATGTTTATCAAAAATAATATGTTTTATTTTGTGCGTTTCATTAATTTAACATACACACGCGCATGCACGCACGCACGCACGCACACACACACACACACACACACACACACACACACACACACACACACACACACACACACACAGTACAGTACAATTTAAAAAGACCAATACAAAAAACACAGCCCCAACATCGTCCGGCCCCCCGGTGTAAAGAGGGCTTTCACTACAGAAAGTATAAAGTTAAGTAGAATCATTCATAATTTTACTCAAGCGATAGCCATTTTTCTTGTCCTTCTTTTCCTTCCTTTTGAACCTTCCTTGTCCCCCAAAGTTACTTGTTGCTGTGACTTGCCAGTCTTTGCCCAGTCAGCTCAGCTGAACATGTGGATTAAGTTTGTAATTGAATCTCTCTGGGGATTATCCCTGGGTCTCATCCATTTTTTATTGTCTACATCGCAGCACAAGGTCCATCATGCAAGATTTAGATTTGCTTTGCCGAGTATCCAGTTTCTGGGCTTTATTGTAAGAATCATCTTCAATTACAAAGTGTTTTGTGGCTTGTGTTTTGAGACATTGGTGTGTGGTGTATTTGCAGTCTCATTTGCACTGTTGCTCCCTGGGAAGCAGACAGAATCAGATGGAGCTCATTCCATGTGTTGAATCAAATGTTAGAATCCACTGGGGCATGCGTCTCAATGCACTTCCACATCCAACATCCAGAATATGGAATGGAGCTGGAATACTTGAGTAGAACAAGTGATCACAGCGTGGTTAGCGTGTGTGTAACTGCAAAGCACAAGCTCATGCTAACTGACTGTTCAAATATTATATATAAATATTTGACATCCATTAAGAACAAAAGCGAATCAGAATAAACCTAAATTAGTATCTAATCAGCATAGATGAACTAATTACATTTACTCAAGTTTACAGTGTCAGTGTTGGATTTAGTGCTGAACAGAAACGTGGTGAGGATTTAGACCCACAGCATAAACAGTGAATAAATATGCTCATTTCTAAACCCCCTGCTGCTGCTGCAGTAATATGTTCAATTGAAAACAATTGGAAAGTTGCCAACCCACACTTTGACAGGAAAATTACAGTGTTGTTGCATAATGCCTTTTGTTTGTGTTTACTGCTACACCCACATCAGTCTGCATTTTGTCTTTATTAAAGCATAGACTGCTATCATCTCAGAGCAGTGTTATGTATGCACCTTTGAAGTATTGGAGCTACATTTGTTCAACTCCAACTTTCTGACCTATTTCTTTAGTACTTTATATAACTTAATTGAGTTCTTAATTCAAAAAGTCCGGCCTCACACATTCCGACAGAGAAATCCATCAGCGGGAAAACCACACACAAGCTTTTTTACTATTACTTTTTTAAATTAAAACCAAAACCTAGTTGCAGTGCTTCTCATTGTGTGTCTGCTGCTACAGAATACATAAGCAGCAGAAGGGCCTCACTCAGTGCCACTGTGTCCGGTCTGTGCCTATCCCAGTTAAATCAAATAAAAACTAAGCTCTACAGTATGATAAAGTACAGCTCCAGATTCAGGCCAGTCTGTCTACTGTGAGAACACTATGAGAATATATTTTAATATTATTTCCCTGCTTTCTAAACTTTCTATACAGTTTTCTTTAGGGACTGGATCTTTCATGTCTCCTGTTCTGCTCGTGTTACCACAAACTGTACAACCCATATGTACAAAATAGTACCCCTTTACAATTAAACAAAAAACTTGGTTTACCATATTGTCATAAGATAAAGCGAGTGAAAATTACTTAAACCAGACTTGAAAGCGACCAATGTACAGAGAACTTGTTTAAAGAAGCACTAAGGGTTATTTTCAAGGTAGCCCCAAGGTTGTCCATCCTAACCTGAAGTTTGCCAATTGGAGTATCTTGCTTCCAGACAGGCACAGAAAAAAAAATATTAGAAATGTGGGACATAGGGCTGTAGGATCATTAGGGAGACTCCAAATTTCCACTCTCTTTTTTAAGTGCAATTTTATAACCCATTTTAGACCCTGCATATTGAACTGAGCAGTGCTACTCCACTTAGTGCGAACAGAGTCGAAGTCTTTTGGAAACTTTTTGCCTGAGTGGGAAGAATAAAAAAGCATTTGTGTACATGATCATTTAGAATCTGGTCACAGGCTGCTGACCCACAGCAGTTCATTCTGTACGCATAAACAAAACAACATTTCCCACTGTTTAATTCACTACCAGGGTCTATAAAAGCAATGGACCCTGCTGCTCCACACACTCCAAACCTTTATGTCTTTGTCTCTCACTGCACACTCTGAAATGCCCCATACATATACTTTGTGTCGCTCTTTTATTTCTCTATAGCGCTCTCTTTTTACGATGCACACCGCTCTGTTCAGTTGGCTGTGAGCGTGGTCGGGCCTGATAGGACTTAATTTGTCCGACGTTCAGATGAAAACATATGCTTTGTAAAGGGGCACTGGGCAATAGAGTGGAAAGGCAGAGTTAAGCCTCAGAAAGAGACTATGGACACGAGGAGTGAATACCAAGCAACATTACAAAGCTGCACTACGAGGCCTGAATGTAAACGCTCACTGTATACAGCGCTGAATATAAGAGCGGATATGAAGAGGCGTACACAGGAGAGGCTCGCTGAATGAGGCTTCTGCGAGACCGAGGTGGAGTGGCTGCAGAAGATAGCAGGGATTACAGAATTTGCATGAAGTTATGCATTTATTATTCCAAAGTCCAAGAGAAAGAGATCATTTTGGTGAAGTTATCCATTGTTTATGCACATTTAGAAAAAAAACAAAAAAAAACAAAAAACATTTTGCATTTAGCAGCAGAAGGGCCTCACTCAATGCTTCTGTGTCTGGTTTGTGCCAATCCCACTGTTGTGTCCTGTAATGCCATGTTATGTCACTAGTTAGCGCATGCTTAGAGAGAGTGCAAACTGAAGAGGAAGAGATTAAGATGGTGGAGACACAGTGCACGCTGTCCTTCATTCAGTCAATACACCGCACCCTCTGAAATCAAGTCGAGACCAAAAGTCTCATTTAAACCAAGCTCTATGATAATGTACATGCTATGATAAAGTACAGCATGGTTTGTAGTAGCAGCTCCAGATTCAGGCCCGTCTGTCCACTGTGGGGGTGTATCTGGATGGAGATAGCAGTGTCAACTATGAACATATTGACATCAGACCAGTGCCAAAAAAGACGTGAGAATATAAAGCACATCTGAAAAATGAAACCATTACTTCCTTAATCCTTTATTTTGCTGCTGTCTAAACTTTGTGTACATATTTCTTTAGGGATTGGGTCTTTCATATCACCACATACAACACAAATGTCCAAAATAGTGCCATATATCAGGTTTTTCACTAGAACAAAACTAGATTTACTTGAGAAAATATTTTGTTTTGAGTTCACATTTCATTTCTGTGAGAGGAGTTTCTGTTGCACAATCATCAAATACATTATCAGTTATGTCACCGATAGTTTGCATTTCAAAAATGCAATGTTTGGAAAATGTTTTTCAGGGTCACAGTATGTATTTGTTTACTTTCATTTATTCATGTCTTTCTTTGTTTACCCTTATAATCATTGCATCCACAACTATAATCAATTATTTCCCCGATAGATTTTTTAATGCATTTATTTGTAATTTTTCGCAAGTGAACATGGGTTAAACAACTTGAGCAGGGTTGAATAACCCCTACATGTACAACCGCAGTTACAGTTACATAGCTCTCATTTCCCAAGAATAGTATAAACTGTTGCAATTTTTAACCACAATACCGTAACAGATGGTGAGGAACACTGTGTACCATCAGCATGTTCAGTACATAATGGATGTTTGGCCAATCATGCTCCTGACTAAAGGATTGGTTTACACCGATGTCAAGGCAAAGAAATGGCAACAAATAATACATAGAAAGTTGTTATACTGGACGCAGCAAAATGAAGTGAAACAAAACTAAATATTGGCAGTTTACACAATGTTTAACAAAGCAGAGATAATTGCTGGATCACATTGGTGATTGCTGATTGTCAGCAAGCTACTACTGAGTCAAAATCTTTTCCAAACCACTAATTTGGCCTGTATAACATTTAACAAAGCTGGCATCCGGTTTCTTCAACACACACAAACATGGCTATATCAGGGAGAGAAAGAATGTCCAAAGATTTTCCAGCAGTATTCCATCACCAGGATTCATAAGATCTCAACTCAATAGCCAAAATGAAATGGAATTTTTCTTCTGAGGGTAGAGATGAGAATTTCTTTGACTTTGGGATATGCTTCTGTCTCCAGCTCTTTTTATGTTCACCTTTCAATGTGAGATATTCTTGTCTTATGTGTCACCTTGTAAAAGTTCCAGAGGGTGCAGTGGGGAGGTGGTAAGTGGTCCTGTCTTGGGTTCCTGAACTGGGAGGTAGTCCCTGAGGCGTCCCAGAGATGTGGCAGTTTGAGAGGGGATGGGACAGCGCAGAGTTATTGTAAAGCTGGGTGGGCCCATAGTTGTACATACACAAAAAGAAGAACAGCGTTTAATGTACATATACTGAGTATAATGACAGTAAGTGTGTTTATATGCACTTCAGTGTCCTGGTTTTAATCATATCCTAATTAAAGATACAGGGATTAGCTAGTATACCAGAAAGAAACCATGACACTCGGTCTTGTAAACAACATTTTGTGGATTCTGAGCATGCACAAGTTAAGGCCAGTGATGCACAACAGATTGGTGTGAGTGGTTAGTACGTATAACTGTGCTGTGCTGACTTTACTGTTATTAACTGAGTGATATTTCACCAAACTTTGTAAGAGACTACAGCCCCTCAGGCTAAACACAACTGATTCTCACTACACTACATCTGCTGGAGGAGCCCATTTTCATCCGAAATTGTCCTGAGCTTTAATACTGACAGCTCATGAGTTTATTATTATTATTTTATTTTTTCTTCAATTTATTTATTTACTTTATTATTTTTATTTAGTTTTTCTTCTCTTCTTTTCTCTCCTTTCTTTCTTTCTTAATGGAATTAGGATTAGGATTTCAATGTTGATTACTAGCATCACTAATTGCTGTTATTGTCATTACCGTTACCATATTATTAATATCAATATTTTATATGTATTACCTTGCTCCCACGCCTCTCCCTCTCTCAAGATTGAAAAGGAGAAAAAAGAAAGAAAAAAATGAAAAGGGAAACAAATTATTGGAGTTGGTGTGAGTATATATCCTTAGGAGCAGACTCCCTCCCAACAGGGTCTGAGGGTTGCTCCAGGGGATATGGAAACAGCTTTGCCAGCCCCCTCCAAAGGGTCTAGGGGCGGCTAAGATTGAAACCCACATTACCTTACACACACTCACACGCACGCACACACACACACACACACACACACACACACACACACACACACACACACACACACACACACACACACACACACACACACACACACACACACAAACAAACACACACACACACACACACAAATAAATAAATGAGGTGAGAGGTGAGAGCCAAAAGGGGTAATTAAGCATATTAATTAAGATAAATTAATAAAGTATGATGACAGTAATAATGACAAAGAATTGATACAAATAACCCTCACTTGATTAATATATTTATTAGATACATAGGCTAGTGTGTTATTTTTATTCATTTATTTTATTTTCAAACACTTATTATGGAAGTTAATATTTAAATTAAATGAGACCAGTAAAGCTGAAAAAAAGCTCAGGGTAAAGTTCTGAGTTCCCATAATAACAAGAAGGGGGAGTAAATGTTGTGTAATATAGATTTTTGTTGTTAGCACAGCATTCAACCAGACCATGGAATAAGTATTGTTGCTATTTCAGTGCTACTAATTTGTACTAGAAATAAATAATTAAAAAAACAGCCCTCCTAAGTATGTGTCAGTTGTCTCATTGTCCCGGACCAAAGTGGCAGTGAAAGGACTCGGTGCTCGCTGACAGCTCCATGAGAGCACTGGGACCAGAATGTTATTCTAGAAGACTCTTTCCTCGCAGCTTGTGATTGTGTTGGCCGCCTTCCAGCCCTGAGCCTGAGTCACTGCTGGCACACCGCTCCTTCAGCCTGACAGCCTTGTTGAGCTGGCTCCTGACCAGCCCGTATTATTCTCCCTTATCCTTCCCTCACGCCGTGTCCTGATGCTCAGTGGGGTCTGGCTCTCTTTAGGAAACCACTGCACAGAGGCCAGGCACCACGGGAAGACCATAAAAGAACTTAACAAAAAACTTAGACAATACTAAAGACAACAACTTTGTAATTCTTCTCTATATTACACTGCAACTTTTATTGTTATAAATGCTTTCCTAAATATTTATCTTAAACATGTGTGACATAACCATCACACAAAAATGTTGAATTGGATTAGGGAGGGTTACATTGGGTTACTACTTAAATGCATTCTATTACAATTACTAAGCTTTTATAAAATGTAGTTGTGTTGTTGAGCATCATAATCAAATTATCCAGTTGAAAACTTAATATAATCTGAATATTTGTGACTAAACCATTGTTATATATTGACATATTTGGCAGGTTTAAAGGCCTAATGTGCAGGATTGTCAGGTAAATGTTGGTGATTAAACCTGTCCTCTCCTGTAGTGTTTATCAGGGAGTAATAAATCCAATCCTGGTTTCTTCTTGAGTAACTGTTATAACGATTTACTGCATTTCCCTTTTATCTACATACTTCCACATAATTAGAGTGCAAAATAAAAGCATATAGAGATAACTGTCTGTGTCCCTCTGTAGAGACAAACTCCAGCCTAAACAGTTAACAGTTCTGTTCTTTTAAAAGTAAATGAGGCGATACAGACTCAGAGCGTAAGCTTGAGCAGAGTGTTTAGTATCAAAACTCTGCAGCAGATTTTGTCAGACATATCAGCGTTATACTTTTTTTTTTTTTTTAGCTTTTTACTCCGGCAGCTCTCACTTGTGATGCGGTGGTGGGAGTTTGTTTACACAGTCACAGTAATGACCTTTACAGCTCTAATCATTACAGCATCAGCATTAATAACAACATCTTTAATAGTAACAATAGATTCATGATTGTTCTTATTAGTTGTAGTGTATTTGTAGTGCAGGTCACAGCTGTAGATGAACCCATAGTCATTCTCTGAATCTCTTTGTTTTTGGATGCAACAAACACATTGGTTTATCATGGTAATCACTCTTCAGTTATAAAAATAGAAATAATAAGACCTCATGTTATGTTTATCCTGACTCTTTCACCAAAACCTGTCACATTATTGAACATGCAGCATCTTCAAAATTGTCAACGTCTATGTACTCCTGTCATGTAATCTCCCTTCTCAAAAGACGTAAAGTTACAGTGTTTTTTTCCTGCAGTGACACGTGACACAGTTACTTCACTTTTTGCATTTGGATTACTTTAAATGTAAACTGTTGCTCCCGATGGCTTGGTTCCCCATACAAGGACAGCCTTCCTTTAAGATAGTTCCAGGTATTTAATGTTTCTTAATCAAGCCAACACAAACCTGAAACATTGTTTGTTCTGAACATGAGAATTGTGCAAATTAATTAAGTTTCATCAGGCGAGAGGAGTTCTTGCCAATGCAACTTGTTGGCAGCCTTTCTGTAGTAGTGAATAAGAGATGCAGCATAGAACTGAGCATATCACTCAATCAGCATGGAACTGATTTTTTCACTTTGAAAAGTTACAAAAAGACATCTTCTTATACACTTATCCTGAAGTAAACTCTTTACTCTGCATTGTTTCATTTTGAGTTATGTCTAAAGATAAAGAAGTATTTTATAAACAGCCTCTTTGTCCTTCTCTTGGCGTCCCTCTATTACCCACTTCTTTCTGCTTCATGGAGTTGTTTATTTTCCTGCCTCTTTACTGAGGTGGCTGTAGAGCGACTCCAGTCACCTTCTACCCTGAATCTGTGCCTCTATTACTGATGCTCTGTCTCATCCTCTACCTCTCTCACTGTCCTCTGCCTGTTACAGCACCTGGCTGCCTTTCACTCACCTCTCCTTTCTGTCACTGTGTTGAATGGTGGCATTAGCATTAGCCCTGCTGCATTAGCCACAGGAAGGAGAACACACATTATGCTCGAGCCACTGAAGCAAAAACAGGACGAATAAAAATGAAACATGGGGGAAATATTAGGGAAGAAAAAGTTCAAGGAGAAGTTACATTTTTCTTAAACTTTAAAAATATGGCATCTGCCTCCTTCAGAACTGAGTAATAACAGATGCATTCACATTGTTTCTAAGTGAAAATAATGGGATCTCCCATGTTCACACTGCACTATGTTCCCACATTTTGAAGATTGCTCATCTTGAAGCAGGATTAGAAAAAAATGTACTGCTCCGTCTTGTGGGTTAGGGTTGGGTAGGGAACACAGAGCTGGGTTAGAGTAGGGTCAGGCTGTGGGAACATCTAGTTAAAGGAACATAGACATACTCCCAAAATACCTTCTGAGGAATTGGACTATTTTAAACATAATGGTTGCTGTCAAGAGAAAAAGATTGGAGCTTATTAGTTTGCCAGAGTACATACAGAACAGTACATAATAGATCCTGATTTTTTGATGACAGGAAACATATTAAGCCAGGTGTTCACAGACTAAAATAAAGCTGATGGCATGATTTCCTCCCTCACCTCTGCTCAGCTAAAAAACACTCACAGCATCTCCAGTAACCCACACTGTAGCTCCAGTTGGCCACAGAGGCTCAACAACCCTAATTGTGTGTGGACTGCAATCGTCAGTGAGATCTGAGCCAGTTTGGCTATGTGTTCCTTTTTGACTGCTTTTCCAAAGAGTGATTATGATCAAGCCTTCTGTAAGATGCCCTCACTTTACTTTAATAATAACAATAATGTAAAGCATAATGTAGAATCTCAACAACATACTGATCTACTAGTACTAGCACAATCATAAGCCTATACTCATATTATACTTTATTAAGGACTGTGTGCTATGTTGATATGTATCCAAAATCCAAGTTTGTGGATGAGCCAACATTTACTTGTATTATTGCCACACATCTTTGTTTGTATTTAATTTCTTTTTCAGGTACAGTGGACACAAATAGTAGGTCAATTCCCGTTGCATTCGTTTCCCCTGGAACGGTACTGTGAGGCTGGGGTCAGTATGGTTAAGTTTCAATTACCAAAATGTGTCTGAAGCATCTCTAAAAATGTGGAGCTTAGCAATGGAGTGTGCTGATAATAGATAACAGTAGTCTGCTAAAAAAGAAAACAGAAAGTAAAAATAAAACAGAAATTAAATCTGTCTTGTTCTTGTGATGAACAGTCATATTCCAAAAGACAACAGACTAAATGTTGTACTACAAAAACAACATTAATCAGGAACGGAACTTGTAATTAAATAAGTAAATAGTGATTGCCTAAAATGTAGGAAATTGGTGCAGCTTTATGAAGGCAGGAAACGTCTAATGTTTCCTTCCAATTAATTTTTGCAAAACCACCCTCGTTGTTGAAAGTCCACTTCAAAAACGATTTATATTGCTCACTCTTTACATAGCAGACATTGCTCCAGAACCCAGCACAGTGGAAATGTTCCAGTTGTTCCAGGACCCAGCCCAGTGGAAAGGCTACCATACCGTGCTGTACTGAGCCGACCCGTACTGTACCACTCCTGTTGAATCAAGACAATAGACCAGTTAGGTCTTGTCCTCAGATGGTCTTTTCCTCCTCACAGCAGTAACACTCTGACACAGTCCAAACAGAGCAGTGGCACATGTGGCATTTCCATCACCTGTAGTGGCTGCAGTGTTGTTTGTCTGCCAGATGCTCTTTGTCAGCCTGCCACCTGTCTGGGTCTACAGGTGTGAAATTACAGCCTGTACCTCTCTGTCACAGCGCTGACACACTGTACTCACCGCACACTGCTGCTCCGGCTCACCTTTATCTTAGTCTCCCAGACCGTACAACTACAAGATCCATTTAGTCTCAGAGACATTCACCCCATGAACCGGGCCTTCACTCAGCTGCACTGTGCTCTGCTGACAGATGCCTTGCTTTGTGCGGAGGTGGCCAAAAGAAATGATCAGTGCTGGGATAATGGCAAGAACAAATCAAAGCCTTCAAGTTAAAAGCTTTCAGAGAACATGCCAGCTGTGTCTTCAAACTTTTTATGTTCACACTGGTTCCTAGGTGACAGCCTAAAAGTGAACAAATGACGACTTTGGGTAAACTTAACCTGTGTCAAAGTCTGGTACACACATAATGGTTTCTAGACCTAACTTACTTCCTATGACACATTCAGTTCTTCTTTGTGGAATAAATTATGGGGCCACATTAGGCCCTGGACCCACCCCTGAGGCTTGTGTCAGAAAAGGAATTAATCCAAGAGTGTAGACCATGTACAGTACATAATACAAACGTGATACTTTTATTTTGAAGGCACTCGAAGACACTTTGCCAATTAGTGTCACCAATAAAATAACACTCATCTTTTCACTCTGTTTATAAACTGCATGTGTTCTGTCAGCTAAGGTTAGGCAGGTATTTTTGCGTGGTGAATAGAAGCTGGAGTAAACTGTTATCACTGTCGTTTTATGTTAAGTGTATTATGTTCCTGGTAAATGTTGTTATGGATAAATTCAGATTTCTTGGTTCAGGCCTTGTTTGGAAGTTGCTGCACAGGGGAACGAGCTGTTATCATTAGTGTTTCCGCAGGTGACTAGAATTAACTTTTGTCATTTTCTCAGGTGTCAATAAACATGAGCCAGGCCTGGTTTTATAACAATATGAAAAGAGTGGATCTAAAACAAAGGCCGATATAGCTGTGACAGTGGCATATATTTCACATATTTTATACTTTAAAAAATATGTGTTTTTATTGAACATAATTAAGTTGACCGTGTTAGCCTGGCCCTCCACAAGAGTGTCAGGTTCTAATGTGGCCCTTGGAGAAAAATGATTGCCCACCCCTGCTGAAAATGGTCATGTGTGAATAAAGTCAGATGTCCACTTACTGTAAAGGGCTAACCAGTTGCAATGTAACACTGCAAACAGAATAGTCATTGATTGCTACAACAGTTCAGAGAACTGATTTCCCATAAGTCCTAGTAGTTTCCTTACTGGGAATTTTCTGGAAAAGCCATGTTAAGAATGTGGGAACATGATCGTTAACTTATTTAACAGTTAACACTTATTTACATCCTTCTGTCTTTGACTAAAGTCGGCTGATGATGTCTTTAAATCTGTTACTTGTTTACATCAGTAGAAAGCATACACAGAACTTTTGTTTGTCAAGTTGCAGTCTGTGGTACTGGCCAAGATTGGACATGCTAAAATGATCAAATTTAGAGAAGTTCTTTCTGTCCACTCCTAGAAAATCTGTTTAACTGTGGGAGAAGAGGCAGTGACAAGAGGTTGAAGGAATCGAATGAAAGGATCGAAGGGTTTTACGTTTATTGTAGGAAAATGTGGCGGGACTACAATGTGAATAGGGGTGACATGGAATTTGACCCATCTGAAATGAAAGCTGCATGTGTAAACAGTGAAATCCACTGGTGCAGCGTGGAATGTAAACACAGTAATTTGAATTTCATTTAAATGATGCTGTGCATATTTAACCCCCACTGTTCAATGAACCACCCATAAGGAGAATTGTTTGTGTTTTTTCCTGTACTTACCATGTCACATTAAATATGTAGCACTCGTCTAATCTGATAACTGTTGGACTCTACCATGACACTGCTGTTGTCATCAGTTACAATTGTCTTTGTTTTTGGCTTCTCCAACAACATTCCACATAGAAATAATGTGTATCTGTGGATTCAGGAAAGCTTTGTTCATGCCAAACTGGTGTTACTTTCCATTAACATCTCCAAACATTGGTATCCGTGTGCTCATATCATACAACAGTCCATGGTCGATGGCCTCAGGTTGGAGCCAGGAGTTTTATTAGAAGACACACAGCAGGTTTTCCTGTATTTCGGAACTTTTTCTCAAGTTTTATGCAGATCTTTCCATTGAGTGGTGTTTAGGTCTTACACTCTTTATTATTACATTTATTCTATTCAAAGACCCAGACAGTTGAACAGATTTAGACACACATACTTAGCTTAGCAGACATGGCCCTATCTCAGCAACAGTTATGTTACTTCTCTTGTGCAAGCAAACTCTGTCATTGTCTGGGGGTGAAGTGTCAGGTCCTCTATGACCTCCAGATAAATAGAAAACTTGGCTGACGTGACCAAAGCAGAATGCTGCAGTATGGCTTTTATCAAGTTCAAAGGGTTGTTATATCGACAGTTAGAACCTAAAATCAAACCTTCACCCTCCAGGTTAACAGAGTGACCGTAATAAAACGTTCCATCCAATGGCTTTGAAAGTAGGCCTATTAACACCCTAAACAAAGGATGGCTCTGAGCTTGTTCCTCATTTCAAGTTCTGGTTCAGGTCGGTTTGCTCCATGTCTCATCATACTTTCCAGTTTTGCCCAAACCTATTTTTTGTAATACAATTTACTATTCTCAAATGTGGTGTCATAAAATGGCTCTTGAAAGGAACTTATGCTTAATTATGCATAGTCAAAAGTTTACAATTCAACCTTTTTAAACCAGAAACACTTAAATAGGTTGTTCAATGTCATTTGAAGCTGCTAACTGGAGGAATAGTGAGGTCTAATGTGTCCAAAGCACTCAGAGCTGAAGACTTCATTTTCTGTTATAATTCTGCAGCTTTAGCAAAAGGCTTGGTGAAGAGCCGAATGAGAATCTAATCTTCCGCCTCTAGTCTCCACTTTTAGACTATGAATCTATCTAATTACTATGTTGCAAGCTTCAACAAGACGTCTGTGCTTTGGCTCTTTAGTGCCTTAAACCATATAGATAACACAATTCAATTTGTCGTCAAGAGGTTTGACAGGGACAGTTCTTTGTTAAACTCCTTGAAGTGTCCTTAAATTCATCAGCACCTTAAACTGGCTGAAGTTAAACAGGATTTTGCTATAGGAGATCATTGATTTCCATTTAAACATAGCAATTTTACCCAGAACATTGACAATAGAACAAAGGTCGACATTGGGATCTCTTGCTAATGAGCAGTTTGACGCCGAAGTGAGGCCTATTAATTCTCTTACATTAATAGTTTTTGTAGGATCAGCTCATATTTTTTTAATACCCTTTTTTTCCGTGACCCGTTGAAGCCTTAAACTCTTTAAAAATGCTGGTCTTGTGCAAAACACCTTGATGCAAAGTCATCAAAAATTATATTGTTGTAATGAAGCATGTTTTATTATTACTGTCACACTAACAGCAGGCACTTGGGAAATATAAAGAGAAAAAAAATGATTGTGGCTTTGTTTCAGGTCATGCCGCTCTGAGTATAGGCAAAACATGATTGTGAGATGAATAAAAAAAAGTAAAAGAAGAAAAGAATAATATGTTATTGGGTGAAAAAATATGGGCAGTTATTGGTTATCTCTTCTGGCTCCATAAACTGCTACAGTGTGCAGGTGGTTTACAGCTATGAATGCACTTAGGCTATGTACTTTGAAGACTTTGAGAATTTGATATGAGAGATTAGGTTGAGATTTGTACTTAATTCAACACAGCAACAGATGGTTGTAATTACTCCCAGTCTTCATATTCACTACGTAACAAATGGAGTGATATCGCTGCTCATAATTTTTAAAGCTCCACGTCCTCCTGTTATCATGTCACCTTGGCCGCTGTCAGTTTTCAGTAAACACCACTGTGACTTGTCCATTTGCATATTCTCACTCTGTGTCAGTGTAATTTTTGTTTACAGCACCATATCACAGCCGTCATCCAAATCTAATGTAAACACGGACTGCCCTTTGGCTTTGTCGAGATAAGTGTCTGCTGGAGGTGTGAGAAGCAACGGAAGGTGCAAATAAATAAACAGGGATCTTTTTGACAGCTGCACTTTAATGGGAAAAAAAAAATCATGTCAGGTGAAAATACAATTTCACGGTGCAAATAAAAAATGTTAAAGTAATTTTCTCATTTGTATGCTGCCGACCCAATAAACAAGAAAGTAATTACAGGGGGGCATAAATTATTTATATCAGTAAAAGGAAGACATCTGAGTCTCTATAAAAATCACACTGCAGAAAAATCTCTTCCATAAACCTCATTATGATGTTACACACATTTGCTATAGATTTAATGTTTTTAAAATAGTTTACTCCCTACTTTCTTTTATCTGGATTTAAACAGATAAAATTAATAATTAAATCTGATTAAATCAGAGGCTCCATAATCAAGGATAACTGGGAATAAAACCCGGGTCTCTGAGGTATCGACTCTGACAGGTGAGCCACAGGCACTCTAGTTATAGCCTTAGCATTTAGCCAGTTTATATATCTGCCATATTTGTTTATTTTTGAACTTTCAGTTTTGCAGGACTGTGAGCCCAAACTAACAAACCATCCAACTAACACAAAATAATGAGTTTATTGTGTTATACTTTAAATAAACATGAACATATATATATGTGTGTGTGTGTGTGTGTATATATATATATATACACACACACATATTATACGTAAACCAAGTGATCAAGTCTGAGTTAAGTTTAGATTAATTAACAAACAACACATTGACCTAATGATAAGCCCCTCCCACAAACACTTTGCCCTTTTCACATTCCTTGTTTTTTCTCAACACACTTCTTAGCCTTGAACTCCATTAAAAAAATTACATTTCTGTGGTTTTATTTACATATGTAATTTTTATTTTAAGTCACCATGCATAACTTTGTACCCGGTAGAAACACCTAACTTTTTGCCCCAAAATTTATATTTTCATAATCATGTGATGGTTCTCAGACATGAGATTGGTAGAATCATGCCTACGTCACTGACACAGTACCCTCAGCTGGACAGAAACCTCCAAAATAAAACTCGCAGACATTACATGGATGACACGCTCTTTACGGCTCAGATAGAGGGAGCAGAAATAGGCCAATACACTGGACCTTAGTAGAGTCGTTACCTATAAATTACCTACCGTTGGGGGTTGCCGCTGGCAGCTAGGGTAGAGCATACACCCAGCACACAGGAAACCTGGGAAGTGTGTCTCGGTTGGGTCATTTGTCCAATGTCATTCCCCAAAACATGACAGTTTGAAAAGCTCCCTTTCAAAAACAAATGATGTCCGTAAAATGACACCGCTGGTGTAACAACACAGTCTGTAGAGAGGTCTGCGGCCACTACTGGCTAAAAGTTTTGCAGGGTAACGTATTGCAGTTGTATATGCAGGTATTAACAAATGGTCCTGAGACATAGTATATTTTATTTGATTTAATAGCAATACATCAGTGGAGCTCCCAGTCTGCTTTTCAAAACATTCACCACAAACTGCTCCTCTGGTTCTCAATGGTAAAGAAGTCCCAGTTGTTAACACCAACATAAAATACCTGAACTCTGTGTCATGGTACACTCCAGGTTTTCTGTTTTTCCTGTGTTCCCCTCCCCCTTGTTTTCCCCTCTCCTGCTGCTCCTGGGCTGGCCTGCACACCTGCCTCCAATCTACTCATCACTACAAGCAGTGTACAGGCCTGGGTCTTCCTCATCATCTCTGTCAGATCGTCTCCCTACGGGGTGAACTACAGCGCAGGCCTTTTTTGAGAGACCATTTTGTCTGTGTTTTTGACCAACACTTACCTGTATCTGTCTTTTTCCTGCTCCAGCTCCTGGGCCGGCCAGTCCAGCTTACTCCAGCCAGTTCTCCTGTTCCGCTCACCTGCATATTCAAGACCAGCCTGCCTCTGACCCCTGGGACCAGCTCTTACTTTTTTCTGTTCAATAAACCATTGATTCTGAGTTCTGGCTTGTCTGCATTTTGGGTCATTTCCGTGTTGAGTTGTGACACTCCTTAGTGACCTTAGTGGGGACTGTCACATAGAGCAGAGGGTGTAAAATAAACCTCCAAACGCCTTAATTTCCTGACTGTCCTGCATTACCTATCCCAAAATGACCTTTAGACTATCTACACCACACTGGTGAGGCCATGTTTAGAATATGGCAGTATCCCTCTGTAGGTCAAAGCCAAGCTGCACAGCTGGGGATAGTGCAAAAAAGAGCCCTCAAGATCATCTCATGCACAATGCACCATTAACCTTGCGCTGCAGCTGGATTCTCACGAGATTTGAGAGTTTCCAAAACTCTTGTAAATCCATCTTGTATGGCGCCAACCAAACCGCTTGAGTCGGTGAACCGTGGACTCACTGGACTCTTTTGACCAATGATGTTGCAGCACTAACAGGTAGAGGCGGGTTTTTAATTTTATGAAAGCAACAAGCGCTCTTTTCTCCTCTTTGTTTTCTACATGGCTACGCCCAAAGACGTTTAATGCTGCTATTGAAACAGTTTTATCAGAAGTAGAGAGTATTTCTTCTTTGAAAAAAGGCGCAAAGAGTGGCACGTCATATCATTGCTATGATTGGTTAAAGAAACCTCATGGTAGGCGGATACTAGTTGGTGCTTCATCCAATCAACTACCAAGTTTTTGACAGAAGGCACCTCCCTTTTGCAAACGCTTTCAACGGGAGCCTTCCCAGATGGTGCTGTGAAATAGACTATGATCTGTGGAGCAGTTCTATCTGGCAGAGTCAGGCTAATGCACCATGCCTATGCACCTCCATTCTATTCAGAGGGAGCAGAAGGGAGCAGGCAGCTATTAGGTAAGTAAAAAAGATGGTGCACAATATGCATCCACTGCTCCTAAAAAACAGAGCAGAAAGCTCACATAGACAACTGCGAAACATGAATAACGTTTCTGATTATCATTCAACCAACAGAGTCCATTCTTCCAACAGCAGTGAGTCTACAATTTGAAGATAAACACAAAGAGCTAAAATTCTGATTATTCAAAGCCTAAATATTTGTTTTTAGTACAGCTTTTAAAATGTAGGTTTTAGCTTAGAAATAGGTTTTCAATACCATTCATAAATTCTCCTGAAATTCTGTTGTTTGACCATAAACATAAATTAAAGTCAAGTCTTTTAAAGTAAGTGCAGTCTGCTGATCTAGATTTTGAATGAATATGAAAATGATCAGAGGCAAAAACATCCCAACTGGGGGTCACAGCTAGAATCACAATTGACAGTCCTGTCGCTGCAGTGGAACTTATGTAAAACTGGGAGTGAGTGAGACAGTGGAGTGAGTCTGAGTACTAGATTAGTTATAAGTATGACCATGATCTGTAAAATTAGCTACAGACCTTCTGTCTGGTACAAGTTTAAAAGTGCTCCTATTGTGAATTTGTTAGTGTTATGTTACTGAGTATGGGGCGTTTATGTCGTGCAGTAGAAGGGCGTCCAGTAACTCATAATGATTGTTGTGTCCTTGGGCAAGACACCTTGCCTCCAGTGCCACAGCACTGGTGTATGAATGTGTGTGATTGTAGAGGTGAGTTTGGTGGTGGTTGGAGAAGGCCGTGAGCGCCTGGTGTATGAGAGCCCACATCACCCCCAGGTGTAAATGGGGTAAATGGAAGCATGATGTAAAGCACTTTGGGTGTCTGAGAAGGGCATGAAAAGCACTATATAAATGCATGCCATTTACCATTTAGTAAATGTTTGAGTAAATCAAGGGGCATGGCTTAGCAATAGGTCAATGTGTAAATTACTGTTAGCTGTGTTACTTAATGAAGACACAAGGTTACCATAACTCATTGTAAGGTCTTTTTTTTGTATTGGAGTGAAAATAAACAGTATTAAGATGCGTCTTCCACTTGTCACTAATTCCATTTAATGTAGATCCATGTTCTCTGTGATAAACTCAAGGTTACTTTGACTCTCAGTGCTTTGTCAGCTCACTCATGAATATCATAAATTGTTTTTTTGTTTTTTTTAAATCTGCAATGCTTTGGTTTTGCTGACATTGACAAAGTGCTCAAACTGAGAGGGGGCACATAAGGCAACTGTTAGATACAGGAGGCCCAAGTAGTGGTTAAGATATAGAGGGAAGCGCTCAGCAAGAGGCCAAGTGTTTAACATGCAAAACCAGCCTTACTGCATTCACTGGCCCTGTTTGACTTACCACACTGTGAGTTACTGTAGATCCTTGTGATGTCTTTGAATGAACACCATTAAGAGTATTTCCTTAAATAGAATCCAAAGCAATGACCATAGATGAAAGCAAGTGTCAGTACGGCAAAACGAATATAACTTTGAACATATCATGGGCTGTATCTTGCAGCGGTGCAAGTGTGGTGGTTGTGTCGAAATCAAGATGGAGGTATATTTGCTTTATTGTGCCTGGCACAGCTCTCCTTTCCGCGCTGTGAGATGTGGTGGTCTAAAGAGAAGGTGTGGTGCAGGTGGATACAAAAAGCTGGTCTTAGTTAAAAACAAACCCAGTTACGTCAGGCTTAGCCTCACATACCACTGAATTCCCCATTTCTCCTGTTTACCAAGAACAAGTGAAAAATGAATTCTGGGGAAATTCTGGGGTCCCCTTGGGTCCTCGGTGCGATTCGATTGAATTCAATGTTCATTGCAACTATGTGCACCATCAGAGAATGCTCTGGTCTACATCAATCCTAAGGGAACCTATTCCATTAACATTCCTGCAATCTTCCAGGTGAATCCACCTGGCTATCCATTAAAAACATGGCTGAGAGTAGCAGCATTGTGGTTTTATTATTTGTTACATAGCAATTCGTAATTGATGTCTGTTGGAAATCACAGAAGACATAGTACAGGACTTTAGCAGACCTGATGCAGAGCTGCATGTGCCAGTGGTGGTGGGGTCTCGGTCGGGTCATTTGCCAAGTGTCATTCCCCACTCTCTTTCACCCTAGTCCAGCTACTACTAGTCTATCAATAACGGCCAAAAAAGCCCAAAAAATTGTCTTTAAAAAAGTGTGTTCTGTTGCTCTACCACATGGCCTCCTCCACTGGCCTCTGCTCCTGCCATGTTTGTGTTTTATTAATGTTCATATACACTGCAATGATAATTACATTGAATGCCCACCTGTGGCCCACCAAAGCCCTCCACACTTTCTCTGGTGTATTGGTGGCAGTGTCCTCCACTGGGTTTAGATCCTCTGTGGTAGATGGGTCTCTTCCCGTAGTCACCCGCTGCTGTTGGTTTGCAGTGAACTTTTGCATCCCACGTCTCCTGACGTTGTTGTACGTTGTACCTCTTATAGCACTGAAGAATATTATGGCTGCTATTTCCTCCCACGTCTCACCTGTTAAAGAATTTGATTAATTGAATTGCGAAAACAACATAAAGGCACATAAATCAACATAAGGGAATTATATTTAATACATAAATAGGCTCATACACTATTTACTATGTGTCAAATAAAATTAACACTTGCAGTTTTTAGTCCTTTAAGTTTATCAGAAGCCCTATATCAAATAATAGATTCAAATCCTACTTACCTCACAGTGTTTGGGTGGATTTTTTCCTGTCTCCATGTATGACTGCAAATCCGCCATCACTGCAGGAATTATGGAGGGTGCAGGTGGTTGTAAAGAACAATTGGAGGACAGCTGTCTCCCTGATTGGTTAAATCATTGAAACTCCCAGGACAAACCCAAGCCTGGGTTTTTCAGATGAGCCACTAAAGTCCTGCCCCTTTATCAAGATCAAAGGCTTTTTCATAGTGTTTTCCTAAGATTATTCATTAACACAACAGAACGGGTTGACTGTTAATAACATATATAGTTCTCTGACTGCAGATCCTTATGGTTATGGTTGGATAATTGGATGAGAGACACTGGCAGCAAAAGCCACACCTCCCTCTGGAATATGGTTCAGACACAAGAAAGATTTGTCATGTAAAATGTGGTCCTTTGTTTTCACCAACTTCAAATCTGCTGACTGTTGTAATTGGTTTAAATTGTCATAGTTGCATCTGGATTTTCTTCACCTTATATTTTCCACACTCAGGAGAAAACACCTGTGAGAGACACAAACCTCAGGTGCTCATGCAGAGTAAATCACTGTCTTTTAGTAAATCAAGCCCATTGTGTACATTGATCAAGTGCACAGTGTCCATGTAATAAACACATTGTTTGTCATTGTCATTGTAGGAGCACTGTTGTCCATATTAGCAGAAGTTACTATCAATGATATTTGTGGTAAAGAATTGACTGAAGGACCGATAAAGCTATTTTATAAAACTATAAGAGAAATAAAGTAATACTTATTCAGTAATACAACCTGCCGTATATAGTATTCTTCTCTCTGCTCATCATGTACAGCACTTTTAGTTTAGGTTTAGTACTCAGTTTAATACCCAGCAAAATCACAAGACTTATAGATTTATGCTCTTATTACTTGCCTAACAGACCTGAAAAAACTCAACAAGTATAGCTGTGCAGAAACACTAGTCTATGATGCACACTCACACTGACAGGTTTCCTGAGTGATGGTTGCCATGCTTTTTACATTAGGTACAAATTTACTGCAGCAGTCAGCTCACTTTTACCAGAACTTTAGTATCTGCTTTTGCACTCCTGTAATATGATGGTAAAGTGATGGAATCAGTTAGATAACGTGTTCTACCCCCTTTATTAAAAATACATCCACATTTGACTGCCATTATTACAACCATGTTTAGCAAATTTGCATGAAACACAGTCCATTTCCTCTTAAAAAGCCTCTTTGCCCACACACATAGAGAACCATTAAAGCAGCCCTGAATACTTTTCCTCAGTAGAGGGTGCATATCCCTCTCTGTACAACTGCAATGTTAGCAGCAATGTTTACTAGACACAATTCAAGCAAACAAATTTAGAAGAAACAACATGTCCTATGAAACAGTAGGGTCATTTGAATGTATTTTGTTCAAATACAACTCTGCTAGGGTCAAGTGTATTGGCCTATTTTCTTTATTATATGTGGAGTGTGATAGAGTGCCTCACTTACATTATCTTTTGCTATATGTCGTCGTTGCAGGAACAGGTAAGTTGTTTACGTTGGAGCTGTTACTTATCAGTATTTTACACTATTTATTACAGCAGTTAAATATGTTATTACTTTACATGAAATACTGCTCTTCCATTGGTGTCTGTTCTGCTCCATGTAGCTCTTGTCTTTGGAACAGCAGTTCTTCGATACAAATCTGTTTGGAACATTAACCACAAAGGGCCGGAATCACTAATGCATTGTCCCCTCAAAAAACATTTTTGGTGCAAAAATAGTGCTTTCCAGATGAAGTTAGAGACCACAAAATTGTATTTCAATAGCAAAAATTACACATATTACACAAATTAAATACTTTTGTTTCAAATGTTTAATATTATACTGTATGTAATCTTGTGTTTGTTAGTAAATAGCTTCAAAATTGAATCTGTTTTCTGAAACATAGCATAGCATTGTGTAGGATTGAGGTATTGTAATCTGACAAATTGTGTAAATGAATAGCATGGGTATGGTTTCAGTGCTTTATCCACTTGTTTGTTTAAAGTGCTTTGGCCCCACAATAAAGCACTGGGAGGGTTGTTTTTCTCTCAGCAGGCCAAACAATTAGATCTAACTACATAATGTTTAAACAGTGTGTTGTCTGCAGGTGTAAAGCTTGTTTTCTCATCTCTACAGGAACTGGCCTGTGGGGTGCTCACAGATGTGGCTTCACATCTGCCTTTGACTGGAGGGGGCTGCAGAGTGGAAATACTGCTTCAGCTCAGAAGTAAATGTATTCACCATGTAAACAATCTCTTAATCACTGCATTTACTGCCTGTCCTTCTCAAACCATTTGTGCCATGATAATCTACTACTAACTACAAGAAATACTAATACTTTTATTAGGCCTGAGCCGGCGATGGCTGGGAGGGCCTATTGTTTTCGCTCTGATTATTTATTTATTTTTTTCTGCATTTTGAGCGCTAATTTGACCCCCTGAATGTGCTCAAAAACTCACCAAACTTTGCCTAAAATTCAGGATTGATGAAAAATTATTTATTTTGGAGGTCCCATGAAAATCCATAAAAAGGTGGCTCGACAGCGCACCCTGGAAAAGTGGAAATACATTATGCCAATGGGAAGTGAAAGTACATTTTTTAAAGTCATGAAATTTGGTACAAACATTCCTTACATGGAACCAGACAAAAATATTATTATGGCTTTGCTCCCTGACAAACAGGAAGTCCACCATTTTGGGTGGAAAATGCAACGCCCAAAATTGCACCCTTCATTCAAATTTTTCAGGTAGGCCCACCATTCACACCTGTTGTTGCAGAACTGTCAGTCCTTACAGCTGTGAGCAGTCGGACTCGGCTGGACACTTTCTAAGGAGTACTGTTGGTCAGCTGCATGGAGCCTCACAGCTACAAACCAAAAGAAAGTTGTGAGTTGTTTTCTCAGAAAGTTTTAAATTCAGAAATGTATCAAAACATCTTTTCCTGCTTTTTTTTTCTCTTCTTCTCATTATTATTATTATTAGTAGTAGTATTTTGCCTAGTTTTATGCCTACCTACGTGCTGCTGTAGACAGTCGGAAATGACAGTGTTGCTGAATTACAGTTTTGTACTCCCATCCCATCGAAGAAATAAAACTGCATGTCTTTTTCTTTTTAGTATTGTACCTCTAAAACTTACATTCTTGTGTTTCTTGGCTGAATGTTGCATTTTGTCTGCCTTTTGAGCCACATGTAAAAAATAGAGTTATGCCTTGTTTAATAGACATTTTCCTTGCTCCCGTCCTCTTAGCCTGAGCCTGAGATGAAGAAAAACTGAGGGCAGAGGAAACTGTATCATTACTTCACAGCACAGAGGCCAGAGCTTTGCAGCTTTTTCCAGGAATGAGCGGGTGGACATATGCAAGAGATGCAAGATGGATGTGTGGCAGAGGGGGCGGATCAAACAGCAGCAGTATATGAGCTGTGTGTGAGGAAAACAGATTGATGTAACCAAAGCTTTGTGTCCATCACTCATGTTTCCTGCTTGTGTTGCTCACGCACAATGTAAGCCTCAGCACTTTTCCCATTGGCCGGCCCCTGGACCATAGATCAACCCCCAGTGAAGTATCCCCCAGACCCTGACCCCCCCCTCCACCACCACACACACACACACCACACACACACACAAACATGCTAATCACAATTCATGCTGTAGAACAATCCCAAAGAGGTACATGTTATATGTGTATATGTTTGTGTGTGTGTGTGTGTGTGTGTGTGTGTGTGTGTGTCAGATCCTAACACACCACAGAGGAGCTACTCATGCGTAAGTCTTCCAATTAATTTAACACCGCTGTAAGCAGTGTTTGTATTAAGAAATGTACAAATGAGTAATGTTTGAAAGTAACAATGTGAGATCTTAAAATGGTGTAAATTAAACCACTGTACTAATAATGTTTTAAGTTCAAAAGTGGAGCTTCTTCTGTCACACAGCATATTAGAATGTCTTCTCATCAATGTAAAATGTAATATGTTCAATGAGAGAAAACACAAAATGTCATTATTTATTTGACATCGCAGTAAATTCTAACCGTTCGGTGCTAAAAAATACAAAACAACCCAAGATCTAAACCTCACAAATCTCAAATTCAATTAGAGGGCTTTTCACATTAATCAAGCTCTTTTTGTTCATAAAGATTGACCTTTAAAATGCACCAGTGTTGACTACTTCTGTGAAAGAGAGATCTTACCACTTGTTGATCCAAGTGTTTCACTTTATACATTTCTCTACTGTGGCATTTCTGCATGATTAAAAAACAGTTTTCCCGCCTCACTGAGATTCATTTATTTTTTATTATCTCTATTTGGGGATCCCCATGGGGGTTTCTTAAATGTTGCGGGGTTAACTATAGATCAAACTTTTTTTCCTGAAAATGATAAAATTCTGTTTCTACAAATGTCAGTGTATTTTTTTTTTGAAAACTTCACCGCTGATGCATCGTGTTTCAAGCTTGATCTAATAATATTTCACTAGTAGATATGGACATCTATGTGTAAGAATCATTTTTCTAAGCAGCTCCAGAAAAAGCAATCCTTCAAAAGTTGTCTTTTCTGGAGCGGACCATGTCATTGATTCCTCCATGTGTGTCAGCACTCTAGTGTTAGCAGCAGCAGGGTTTACAGCGACTATACTGGCTTATCCTTCAGTAAGTTCTGCCACTCTTTTACTCAACATTGATGTTATAAACCTAACCACTATAAATCAATAAAAGTTGTGGGTCCAGCCAAACTAACCTCCCTTTTTTTGGTAAAAATACTTGGTTCTCACTATGTAGCAAGTTCAAACTCTCATATATCAGAGTCAAAGCTACCATTCATCAGCCGAGCTCCCACTCTGAAACCCACCAGCAGCTCGACTGAAGATATACTGTAGCTGCTGCAGTGTCTGCCACCATTTATCACCCCTAGTCTGCCGCCTATCAGAGCGGGCGGCGATATACTCGCTCCAGTCCGGTACGTGTGTGGCTTACTGCGGTGGGACACACACGCGCTCAGGTTCATAAAGTTCTCAGTCTCTGCAGTGTTACAATTGAATCTGGTGTGCGCTGCTGTCAGGTTGGCTTCACACGCGCGCCGCTGTGGGACGTGGAGTTATTGCTCTGAGGCAGGGGCTCGGCAGAGGCCTGACACTGAATGTGATGAGAGGCCCGGCTCTGTGCGCACCGGCTGCAGTTTGGGCCGGACCCAAATATCAGTTCCCCCCAGCCCCTCCCTTCCCCCAGTGCTGCAGCTGAGTGCACAAGGACAGCCTCATGTGCACATAGTGATTACCTTAGCTTTAAACCATGATGCATGACAGTTGGAGGGCACTGGGCTACACATAAAAGAATTCAGCACGGTTACAAGCAGTAACACTTCACTGGTTCACCAGACAGTAGGGGTTATACATAGTCCAAACTTAAAGCAGGCACTTTCATAAACAGATATTTTCAGCCAAACCAAAGAGCTGCATCTCAGAGCCTGCAGACCTCACTGGGCAGGGTTTGCAGGACTTTATGTTGTTGATTAAATTAAGGAGGACTCATATATAGTACATTAATACAGACACAAAAATGCAAAAATAAAATAAAATAAATAAACCCATCTTCTTTAACAAGAGGGCAGTTACTTCATGGTCATATCCATAAAGCAGGTCTTTCTGTTTTAGCACTGACTTGTCATACAAAGTGATGACAGTCAAGTAGATATGCACATACTCTTTACACCAAGAAGATTAGCACATGCGACAACAAGCTTAACCTCCGTAATTTCTGTTTGCATAAAAACTTTTTTAAAATCATGGCAGAAGACCGGGAGGGTGGGTCATTTTTACAGACATTACATTACATTGCATTGAGCAGCACATAGCAGACGAGATGAACAGGAAGCAGTCTTGGAAGTCAAGGACATAAATGTGTTATAGGCATAATAAAATGATGAAAAGTGAGTGCTCTATCATCTCCTATGACTGTTTAGGGAAGATATGGGGCTAACACATTTAAATGACCAGTGGGTGTCCAACAGAACTATATGACCAGTAGTTCTGTAATTTGCAAACACTTTAAAGTAGTTTTGACGATTAGGTGATTTTTGGAATGTAAACAGTTCTTAACATTCTACAACAGTTTAAACTAGATCTAACGCCTCATTTACACTGACTGCGAAAGGGATTCCGTACGGAATCCGTAAGGACTGCCATTTACACCGGGTGCAGTGTGTGTGCTGTACGTGTCCGGAAATCTGCATCCGCGAGACCACAAAACCACAGGGATTCACGCTGAAGAGTTGAGTTCACGTGATAACATCCATGTAAAGAGAGAAGTGCTGATAAAAACTCACCAGTATATCCCAGAGCTCCAGCTATTTCACTCCATGCCTTCTCTTTTCTGGTGTTGTCCTTATAAAAAGTATGTGAAATATCATATAAAATTGTGTGGTTTTGGACTTCCGTGATTAATCTCTCGTCGTCCGTGGTCTCAAATAACCCCCGGGCCCCTGTCACTGCACTTGTGACCCCCGTGTCAGAGGATATAACATAATACAGCATAGCGAGAGTTCGCGGAACTTGTTTTATTTTGAAATATACCGGATCCACAACGCTGGCCCGCGTCTGACTTCCTGTCTGGCTCGTGTAATTTCTTCAACTTCATGAAAATCCACATGCGGCGTCCGGAAAAAATAGACTCCTTGCGGAAACCTTCCGGAGCTCCGGATCAGGAGACGTAACACACCGCAGCTGGTGTAAATGCTTGCACTGACTACAACGGTTTCTATTCCGTACGGACGCCGTTCCGTATCTGTTCAGCAGTCAGTGTAAATTAGGCGTAAGTGCGCATTCAAACTAGGGCCATTTGAACCGTTCCGTAACTGAGTACGAATGGGGAGCCTCCCCTGGGGAGCACACACACACACACACACACACACACACACACACACACTGACTTGCACTCACACATGCAAAAAGAATCCGTGCTGCTTGTTTATAAAAAACACAGAATAGCTCAACGGCTAAACGGACGTCGCTCTAACTGTAAAATGGAGAACATAAACCAAGCAATATTAATTTTGAGTCTGATTTGGAGTCATATTAGGTCCATCAGATCCGTTTGCCGCCATTGTTTAAATGGACTGTGAGACGAACTATCGCACGTATTACGTCATGTAAACAGCTCGTAGTAGCGCTAGTGCGCATGCCTGAGCAACGTTCCATGCTGCAGCACACCTCTTTCAACCGTGATGAAACCTGGAAGCGTTCTGTTCTCAAGCACAGATGGAAGCACTCACACCAGCCAAACGAATCAGACGTAGGGGCGTTCTGGGCCAGGGCACGGAACAGTTTGCCTGGTGTGAGTACGCCCTAAGTTTAGATGAAAACTCCTCTATCTCTGCTCTTGTCTAATGTGCACAAAGCACATTTATGCTCCACAGGATGCTGATGCCAGTAGCTCACCAACAATAATACTCCAGCAAAGTCTGTGCATGGCCTCAGAGTGTCCCGCTGCAGATCAATATGGCAGCCTTCTTAACATTCAGGACTGCCCCTTTAATGTGAGCCACTGAGTCAATATTTGATGGATGGAGCAGATTTATTTGGCTGCTGTGTTTGTACCTGTGTTGCTGCCTGTGTGGGGGGGCTCAGGTATTAGTGCAGGACTGAAACTCAGAGGAGGAAATTACACTGAAGGTAGAACCAAAACTTAATAAAACTATAAGAAACAATCAGTCTTCTACTTTCACCGCTGGATAATTAAAACTAATGTTTGCTGCAGAACTGGAGCTCTTTGTGGTGTTCTACATAGACTTCATCGCCCAGTGAGCTAATATGGGCACTGAGTGAACACTAATGAGCAACACACATTTACTTTTAGTGTTTTCTGTTAAAGCCAGGTACATAGGTTATAGTACATTCGGTGAAGAAACAATGCAAAACATTAGCACAGAAATGTATGAATTCTCATGCCTATAACCAACTATAACTTAATTTCATAATTACTCTAAACAGAAAAAAAAACAATCTCGAATGTTCTCTCCTGAGGCACTGACATGGACCACATGTAGTGTGTTGGTCTTTTGCCAAGACCACCTTTGCACAATTTTGCACAATTTGTAATTTTTGCAGCTACTGCTTGTGATGTTTCCAAACAATAAAAGGTTTTGTAGTTTTAGCTCTGTGACCCCAAACTGTATATAAAAAAACACACTACATGAGGATAACTTTAGTACTTTAGTTTAGTAATATAAGTAAGGCGTTTTACAAAACAAAATAAAACTTTGGCAACAGATTTATACATTTTAGCTTAAAATGAGCATCTGGACAAAACTCTTTAACAAATACCTGCACACAACACCACCCCTGCATGTTCCTCTATGAAAAATCACTTTTTTCTCCAAATGAGTTCTAAACACAGCTGCAGTGTCCCCACAGTTGTTAGATCTCTGTTCTGCATTTGTTTTTCATTTCAGTTATTTAAGCACTTTTTTAAAAATGAAAACATTTCCAGTGTTTTACTTTGCTTGTTTTTCAATTGTAATACGAGACATGTTATTCTACATTATACCATGAGCTTATTTCAGTTCCAGGAGTCTTTTTGCAGATATTGCAATAAAGACAATTAACACTAACACACATTTTGAAGGTTTAGATGGTTGCCATCAGACATTTTTACTATCCATTCCTCTGCATATTAGTATTAGATCAAAGGTAATGTGACATGGATGTATTATGTAACTCTGTTTAGTGTCAAAGCACAAGCATAGTTCTTTCCCTTGAGAGAAACGTCTGTGCCCTGTGATTGTGTATTGCAGTGATGTAGCCTGTGCAGGTAAGACAAATGCACCACTTGTCATCTCTATTTCCATATCATTTCCATATTGTGGAGTAAGCACTGTGTGGCCAAAATATGGAACAAAATGCACACTTCTGCAGCATTGTCTGCTACAATTTTACACTTGGTTTGGTTTCATATATATGTAAAGAACAGAAAAAAGATCTGTAATGCAAAACTCAGTGAAGCTCTACAGTAGTCCCCAGTTCTGGAGCCAGCGTGTTTTGCTCTGTCAGGCCAAGTCATATCCAGCCGTTAATCAAAAGATTTCTGAAATTGGCAAAGGGTGAGACACATAATAAGATTATTCAGGGTGAATTTGCATATGTTTGTGAAAAGTATTCAGCGCAGCAGCAGCAGTAAATGTAATTCTATTAAGGCTCTCCATTCCACTCTCCACTCAGGTCATCTGTGTTTGGAGCATGGATTAGCATTTCAAAGACTCATTTACACTGAGCTGACAACCAGCTGCAACAGCTATCAATACAGACCACGTTCTAGAGTAAAATGATTGAGGTTGCAGTGAGAATTGAAGAAGGTGCAGCTATTGTGACTGGTGTTGTGTCAATCAACAGCACTAGTTTAGCCCGTTTGTTTAATCTATTTTATGCATCTTTTTTAGCAGCAGGGTCCAAGTTTAAGACAGATTCTGGTACAACACCTAATGCACACAAAGACACCAGAAGGAAAGGCAATTTGAACTGAGGTCACAAAATTTTAAAATGAGGATGGAATGCAACCATTTCCGCCCGAGTAGAACCAGGCTCTGCATCAGCCACTTTTTTTAAAAAACTTTTATTGATGAAGCACTGAGTTCATGAAGCCAGACACTGCTCTTTTTAAATAAGGTGAGACTTTGAAAAGTATGACAAAGTTAGCTGTGTAGTTACTATTGATAACAGTCAGATAATCCCATAGTGGAATTCAAATTTGGACAGAGTGTTTCACAAGAGAGAACATCTTACAAAGTACAAGGCACAGTCTGCTCTGATAGAAGTTCATGAATGTTGAATTTTGGGATGCTTTCTCAGGCAGTTCTAGGCAGTTGAAGTTACAACTTACTGGACCAGGTTCATCCTAGTCCTCTGGGGTAGGAGTGGGAGTGTGTCCTGCCCTCCTGTGATGCACCAGGTCTGGGTCGGCAAAAAAGAAGTTGTGTCTGTACTTCATTGATTCATTAGATGTGACTGTGCCTCTCCCACTGCCTGGAAATCAGTGAGTCCACTTGTTAAACTCCAAGACAGTAGTGAACGGACTGCAGGGCTTAAACAGGCTGAACCATGCTGCAAAACCTGTATTTTCCCAGTGCAATGTCAATTTCCTTCACTGCATTTATCATCACACGCAGCATCTGAAAATCACACTACTAAACATTCACTGCTCTGACCCCACCCCTGTTATTTAAGGCAATAAGGTCCAAGCTACCCGTGGCTAACCTGGCTCAGTCCTATTTAAGTCTGATAAATGCACAAGTGAAGCTCTATCCACTTTCAGAGACAGTCAATGCCAATTGCTGCCTAAAGTCATATTCACCTACCATTGTTTATAAAGCTGTTCAATTTCAGGACTTTGTTACCTTGATCTTGATCTACTTTGTCCCTTTCAGTTAACAATACTTTTACTTATGTGTAATATTAAAGGTTGGCTTATTGTCTTTGGAAGCACAAGTATATGTTACCAAAGAAGCTGAACAAATAAACAACAACAACACAATAACACTGAACACGATTAATCTTAGGTTAGTGTTTCTTTGATTGTGTCACTTCAGACAATAACGTTTATTTCTTGTAATTAAAAAAAAAAGGTAATGGTGTTTGTCTAATGAATTAAACATATACTGTCTGAACACTCCCCAATTTCTGGCATTGGTCCCATGGTTCATAGTCGTCTTACTTCTCCATGTCATTCAAACACATTTGTATGGATATAATAATTTTCATCTGTTTTGTTTTATGTGCATCATTTTGGCTTAAATATCTTGTATAGGTCTTATTTCTTCTAGTAAATTTGTTCTGTTGTGAAAAGGCTGAAAAACAATCTTTTACCCCATGTTCTCACTCCATATAAAAACATTGCATTGACCGTAAACTGCTCAGGTCATTTACCCAATGTCATTCCCCTCTCCCTTGCCCTGTTTCCTGTCTGTCTATTAAAGGAAAAAGCCCAAACAATAAAAATAAAATGAACAAATGAAAATAACAAACAAACAAAAAACACTGGTTGGGAACACAAGCCTTTTCAGGGGTCATCCGTATAAGGTGGTGGAAATGTGCCATAAGTGTCTCTAACACAATTAATCAAATCACACATATGGCAGAGTGGATAGCACTTCTGCCTAACAGCAAGAAGAACCTGGGTTTAATCCCTGGCCCTGGGGCAAGGGATTTCTGTGTAAAGTTTACATATTCTCCCTGTTCCTATGTGTAGGCTTTATTTTGGTGCTCCGGGTTTCTCCTTCCACTAAACACATGTACACTATAAAATGTAATCTTAGTGGTTCTTTCCTGGTTAAATAAAAGTAGTCATTATTTTGATGCACTAACAACATTTTGACATCCCTGTTTTGCAGTGGTGGGCCGTGCATTTCACGCTTACGCCTAATTTACACTGACTGCTGAACAGATACGGAACGGCAAGGAATAGAAACCGTTGTAGTCAGTGCAAGCATTTACACCAGCTGCAGTGTGTTACATCTCCTGATCCGGAGCTCCGGAAGGTTTCCGCAAGGAGTCTATTTTTTCCGGACGCCGCATGTGGATTTTCATAAAGTTGAAGAAATTACACGAGCCAGACAGGAAGTCAGATGCGGGCCAGCGTTGTGGATCCGGTATATTTCAAAATAAAACAAGTTCCGCGAACTCTCGCTATGCTGTATTATGTCATATCCTCTGACACGGGGGTCACAAGTGCAGTGACGGGGTCCCGGGGGTTATTTGAGACCACGGACGACGAGAGATTAATCACGGAAGTCCAAAACCACACAATTTTATATGATATTTCACATACTTTTTATAAGGACAACACCAGAAAAGAGAAGGCATGGAGTGAAATAGCTGGAGCTCTGGGATATACTGGTGAGTTTTTATCAGCACCTCTCTCTTTACATGGATGTTATCACGTGAACTCAACTCTTCAGCGTGAATCCCTGTGGTTTTGTGGTCTCAGGGATGCAGATTTCCGGACACGTACAGCACACACACTGCACCCGGTGTAAATGGCAGTCCTTACGGATTCCGTACGGAATCCCTTTCGCAGTCAGTGTAAATGAGGCGTTAGGCCTTCAGTGACGTACCACTCATAGTGACGGACAAACCCTTTTCCTTTCCAGGCTAGCTAGCCGTCATGAAACACCTTAGTACACCGTGGGACACCATGGAACACCTTGAAAACTAAAATAAAGACAAATACGATGTTTTAAACTCACATCACACATTTCCATTGTAACAAGGCTACAACAGCGTTACAAATATACTTTACCGTCTGCGCCTGTTTGACCAGTAGTAGAATGATTTTGTAGGCAGATATTTGAGTCTTTATCACTGTTTTTTGTATTTCTCTGACTTCTCTCGTGTCTTTTATCTCCCGCTACTGCTCAAATAGACTTCCGGTTCGCGAGATCACGTGACTCATAAAAAGTATAATTTCATATTAAGCACAGGTAATTTTACCAATAAAATAAACACTTTAAGCTATAAAGCCATGTTGCACATTACTATAAAATGATTGTGCAATTATTAACCATAATTAACCAAAAAGAAGCGCAGCATATTTGCACTTCCTGTTGTCATAGTAACATATATACGGTCCATTATAGCGTCAGCTACACCGATCACAGGACGTGTACATGTCCAGTTCAACATAAGACCTTCTAGCTGGCCCTGGTCTGCAGAATCAAGATCTGACTGGCTATTGTAATTGACTGTGTCCGTTCACTTACAGTGCACAGGGGCCTGCTCTGTTGATTCTGAAGGTCTCATGCAAATGAAACTTGCCTGACAACACAAGCTAGCTGAAATGTAATTGGATAAAAACTCTACCATGATAAACAACATTGGAAGCCACTCAACTACGTGGATATAATATGACATAAAGAGAACAGAGAATAGAGAATTTTTTTATTTTTTTTTTACATATTTATGAACATAAAATAAATGTACTTTTCTCAGCATGTTTAGGCCAGCAGAGAAGGCCTTGCTGGCCCACCACTGAACTTTTGTCATTGTAGTGAAAAAACAATCTTCCCTCCATTTGTTATAGAACACAGCAATTTTTATTTAAGATTAAATCTGACGTGTTTCTGATGGAGATATGCTCAGAGTCATATTTCCATCATCCAACAGACATTGTGTCTGCAGAGGTATTCACATGACAGCCACTTCACAGGCCCTCCATGCTCTAACGCTGCCTTTGAATCCAGGCGAACCTATGAATCCAGACAACAGTAATATGTGACTGCTCATGCCTCCACAGGCGGCCATAATCACACATCCACACCTGCTGCGGCTCTTCAGATAAACATGACTTGATGGACAAATCAAACTCCTGCTCTGACCTTGTGTTTGATGGCGACACCGTGATGCATGGACACCTCCCCCATGATCATTCAGGCTGATAAATTGACAGAGTGAAGCGGCCGAGCACAGCCACCTGTCTCCAATGACCCTTAAGGATTGCAGTCGGCTTCAGTGGCTTTTGAGCGTGAACAGTCCTTGTTTGGTTGGCTACACAGAGTAAATGCAAGTGTGGATGCAGTCTAATGTGGCATGTTTAGACACATGGAATCCCACCTGACTACTGTGGGTCTTAATAGATTTGTTTCTCTGTGCTAGGTGTGAGGGGGGCTGTAAAATCTAATGTTCACTCCATCTGATAAAACAGATCTTTTTTTTTTTTTTTTTTAATTCTCTCTCTTTGAAAACGTGTGTGTACAGAAGCTGGTGTAGGGATCAGATCAACTCTAGTGCAGTGCCTTCTGCTGACTTTAAGCTTTAACCCTGTATATAACCAAGAAAGAGTCTGCATATCCAGAAATTAAGGAGTGTTCCAGAAATCTCGCTTTCACATTTCAGAGAAGTATGTCTGAAATGAAGCCTTGTGTATCTGTAAAGCTTTAGTGTGACGTGGCTCGATTTGCAACATAAAATGGGTCTGGAATACCTTCATTTCACAGCCATTTCCACCCAGTACAAATCCTGTTGCACCAATCATAACCACTGAAGGGGTGGGCTTTATGCAGTGATTGATTATACTTTGATTGGCTGTATGTCTTTTCAATTGTGTCCAGCGGCTTTTTATTTTGCACTTGTTGGTACTGCCCCCACACAAATCCACTGAAATCTTTGAACAGAAACGAAAAGTTACAGCAGATTGTGAAGCTAACTTTTATCTTGTGCAAATTCAAGAAAAGTTTAAGAGTTTAATGGTGTTTCAGCAGATTCTACACATTTCTGTCTGAACCTGACAGCAATTAAAGCTCAGTCTGTAAATGTATTCAGATGGAGTTTTATTGTGAGGCAGCTCTTTTTATTCCTGTCTCTGATGAAAACCTGTGTTGTGAAGGGTGATCATGCAGAAAGAATTAGGAATAATTTGACTCCTCTCTTGTGAATGCAAATTGTCTGGACGTGCCAATCACTGCGTCCAGGCACAATGTGGAAAAATAACAACATCTGCCAAAAATACATTTGGATCTTTTATATGGTAAAACGTTATGAAATATCTCAAAATGATTACCTGCTGCTAAAGTGATTGCACCATCTGGTAGATAGTCAAGGATTAGTGAAAAAGATGTTGTCCATCAAAACTCAGACGTCATATGTGTAAAAATAATAAAAAAAACAAATAAATAACAAGAACAGAGTTGCATCTGTGGAGTATGTGGTTGAAACTGACAGAGTATGATGAGTAATTAGTAAATGATGTGCCTAATTACAATGCAAATTTAAACTAATTTAAACCTTATGAGGGCGGCCATACGAAAATTAAACATTAAGAAAAAAGTGCAACCAATCAAATGGCACAAAAGAAAAGAACAATGCCGACGAAAGACAGTATAACAGCAGTGTTATATGAAATGTACAATTGAATTGGTGAAACCCTAGTCTTGTCTGTTTAAGACACAGCTGTTGTGCCTTCAGTGTGTGATATTTCTGCAGAATTATGCACCAACAGCTCACTGAGTTAATTCTCAAATGGAACAGACTGTAAACTATGTGCAGCAATGTAGCTCCGGAAATATCTACCTCTGGCACAAATGAAGGGGAACGGAGGCTCTATCATCTTTCCAACAGAGAAGCAAGGAGTCGTGAAAACCAAACCATAATAACAGTCTACTGAACTAATAGGTATGTCAAAGTTCACTTGAGCCCAGTTTTACCCTGTGGCTGTACCAAATTTTCTACAGTCTCTGAGAATCTAGTGACGTGGCACAGGAGACCTTCCTCCAAATCCATAGCCAATCACAGGCCATGTTACTAGCAGCAGGCTAACAATGACAAATGGACACTGCAGTGGTTCTGACGTCTCTCATCCCTGAGTGTCTCACTCCACAAGACAAGGCACTTCTAAAGCGACACCAGAACTCCATTTACAGGATCAATGCAATGTCTTCATCTGTCGCCATCCAATATACATTCAGTGGAAATCCAGCACACTATTTTACAATAACATGTTAGGATTATCCCTTATGTTCTGTAGATGAAAGAGGACAGATGGACAACAGATGGAATACAGCAGAAATCTGCAAAGATCAGGATATAGATGACAGTTGCTCATTCTAATATGGTTAAAATGTCCTGTATATTCAATGTCACCTTGAAATTTCAAAATTATTGTGTGGTAGGAGATTAAAAAGTAAACCATGGCCATATTTCAATCAAAGCTGCACATTGTGACCTGGAACACCAGTCCAGGTTTAGGCCTAATTCAGTCCCAAATTTGGATTCAGACCTTTATTAGGCATCAAAGGGCAACTTTTTTAGCTGTGTAGGGCTTTAGTAATCCAGTTCATTGATTCTTCTCCAACTTTTGACAAATTTGTAAAAAACTGTTTTAATTATACAAAATCTGGTGTAAAACTGTCTGAGTGCTTACTTCCTCGGGTCGAACAGTGGCTACGGCAGTGGAATTTTCCTGAGCATTAGTCTGAGAGGAGCTCTGCGGATGCAGTACTTTATTCTCTCTCTGAAGGATGTTAGAGAATTTTGGATCTGTTGTAAGGTTGTGATGCCCTGAGCCTTGGGCTCTGTCAACAGATAGACTCAGACACCTGCAGGATAACATGTCTCCAACCTCGAGCCTTATCAGCTGAATAACAACTGAATAACAATTCTTTTGTTATTGTACTGTTTGCGTATTTACCTTCTATGAGGTTTTATAAGCTCAGTCCTATGAAAGCCTTAGACTTGAATGTTCAATCCTACGTTGTGTTGACTGTTCAACTGTCTCTCAGGCTGGTGTCCACAGATAAACCGCCTCCCTCCAGCTCAGGTGAGAGAGGAGAAAGTGGAACGCTACGTTGGAAATATACTTGACATCTGTCAATCAGTCTGTCACTGTGGGTCTCAGGTATATGCCCCCCACTCAGCCTCGCCCTCAGTTCATCCGCTTACTTTTCAAATTTCTTTGTCTGTGGGCTCTGACCAGGTGTTCAGTTCCCCTTTAAGTCTGTGTGTTTATTCCTGGTTTAGGTTTAAGTCTAAGTCTTGATTTAGTTATGGTTTATCCTGGGTCTAGTCCTGGTTGAGTCATAGCCTCTGTGATATGCCTGGTTCAATCCTCAAGTAAATCTTGGGCTTTAGGTTTCAGTTATGTGCAGTCTTGGATTATTCATGGGTTTGTCCTGGGTTTAGTCTTGGTTTAAGTCTCAGTTTACCTCTGATTATAACAAGGTTTAGTCACAGCTCAGACTTAAGAACTTGTTCAAATCTAAGAGCTTATTCTGCTGAAACCATGGTTTGGGTTTAGTCCTGAGTTAGTCTGGTGTTTAGTCTTAGTTATTCCAGTGTTTGGTCTAGGCGTTTGTTAGGTTTAGCCTTTAGTTCTAGGATAGCCCTAGGTTAACAATGGAATCCATCCATACATATTCCTCTGTCTATAATTTGTGGTCTAATATATTCTAATATATTAGATATGGTAAATTCTGATATATTTTTAACAATTTGTGGAGCTGGGCTATTTTTTTTATCTTTAAAGGGTTCAGAAGACTCCACTATTTCAAATGATTTGTTCCCATCTCCCATCTCCACACTGGTGTCCCGAGCGGCCTGTGATTGACTTGACAAATGTGTTGTGTTGCACAGCTCTGACAGTATAGACTCACCTGCTGCTTCATAAAGGAACCTGAAGTCACTCCCATCCCAACACACCCTCTCCCATCCATCACCACTAAACTCTGAGGGGGGCCATCACTTTTAATCAAAGATAACGGACTCAAAGTTTGATGTCACAGGACAGTTCATTTACAGCAGGACTGCATTTGAAAAATACAAAAGATAAATAGTGAACAGGTCCAGTCTGAGTCTACTGATTAGGAGTTTGTGCTCATCACCTCCAAGTCCCTTGGTCTGTCTTTCTTTTGACTCAACCCTATCTCTCACTTTTGATTGAGCTTGCATAAAAACGTATAACATTTACATCATGGATATTGATATACTCTTCTATGTCTATATTCACATGTACCTACTTTTGGAAAAATATAATGCAAGCACCATTATATTAATTCATCTGAGTACAACTGCCCTAATCATATCATTATTTTATGTAAAGCATTGATATTAATAATAATAATAATGACTTTAATAATAAAAATAGTGACATTAGTTACATATTTTAATAAATACTTTATGTATTTGGAAAGATATACAACCCATCAAAGAAAAAAAACAGATAGACACTAAACAAGTATCATCACAAGACATCCAAAATATGCTCCTGAATGAGTCACTGCTTAAAGCTTTTCCTTTTTCAGATCAAAGTCCAAACGTCTAAGTTCAGTGAGTTTGTCATTGGTCTCAGATTGTTCCTTCAGGTCTTTTAATGCGTCATGTCCGTCACTAAAATTTTTGTCTTGGCTTGGTTAAAGAGACACAGAGATGAAACCTTCTTTTGAAGACAAAGTGCATCTGATTTGAAAGATCCTCCACAATGTAACTCGCTACACTACAATTTTGTACATAGACAATATGTGTCACATTAGTGCAAATTAACATTACATTTGTGAACTTTATTATATTTTTATATTTTTTGCAGCAGCATGTGCCTCCTTTACGGCACTCTCAAACATGCACTGTTTGGTCCGGCCTTTCCAGCTTTCCCATTTGGTTTTAACTAAATCTTCAGGTGTGAAAGTTCCAGCAGACTGTGGTTTGGACCAAACAGCTGCACTTGCATATGGCAAAAAGAGGTGGTCTCACAAATGCAGGAAATCATAGCCATTTAAACATACAAACAATAGCAAACTAAGTGGGCAACATGCAACATGGATATTGGTCGGATTTTCAAAACGCATAGATTATTTCCTATTTTTTCTATTTTTCTTGCTGTGCTATGACAGATGATGTGGAGCCTGTTTCCTAATGAGTGTTATAGTGATTCAGTAATAACTATCAAATATGTACAATAAATTTCTCTATTGGCCCTACTACTTGTATTGTATTTCTAAACTGTAAAAGAGCCGCAGAAGAGAGTGTTTTAAGGCATGTCCCATGTTGTCATGGTGACAATAATCACAGCATCAGGGAAAGTCTGATAAAAAAAAGTCCACTTTTAAAAACTGTAGTGTGAAACCTAATGAATACCTTACTAAGTCTGCATAAGTTCTTAGTGCAGACCTCGGTGTGGACTTTCAGGTGAGAAAATGCCCTTAGTCTTTAAGTCACTTAATTATTTACAGCTTTCACACTAATGTAAAACTAAATGCTTTATTTTCAATTTACACCTTACAATTCTAATACCTCTTTTATCACAACAGCCATCAACCCATTTAACTCTGCAGCTCTCTTATTATGTGAAATGTGTACTTTTCTCTCCATTTTCAACCTTTACAGCATGACAAACTGCAGTAGTTAATCAGACCCTCCCACTGTCTGCATCCCACATATCACTGTCTATGATGATAATTAGTCACACCACGCACTAATGTGACACATGTTTGATAATGAGTGTGACCAGGACAAATAACTGATGTGATGATAACAGAATGGTGCCAGTCTGAAAGGAGGCCTTTTCTGCCTCCTAGTGGGCACATGGGGAATAACCACAGTGGCAGTCAGTGAAACGCTGTGGTTAGAGGATATGGCTCTAACGACTGCTGCACTTGAGTGGAGTGTTGTAAATGTGTCAGGTGTGACAGTTACAGGCATTGTAAAGTATAACATAGTGTATGCTATATATAGTTGTGGTCAGTTTTATTTACTGTCACGTTTATATATATATTGACTGGCTAAAAAGGAACATGACACATAGCACCTTAAACAGAAAAAATCAAAACATTCACATTGTTTTAAAGTGTATGAATGTTTTCAAAGATCATCTCCTTATTCGTCCCTGTTTGCCCTATTTACCAATTTCCTGATATTTGTATTACTTCTTCTACTACTTTTTCCGAACTCTACTTCCATCTTATATTTCTTGAATATTTATAGTCTTTATAGTCTTTTAAGTATCATTCTTCTGTGTGAGAATTCAATATAAAATTTGTTCCAACATTTTTAATATTATTATTTCCAATGCATAGAACTTAAATATTAAAGGTCTATCTCTCCATAGCATCCCATACTGTACCTTATGTCTCTTCCATTTAAAAATGGAGGTTTACTTCTTGCTTTGTATATATGTGTGTGTCTGAACTGTGCTGGTGACGTCACAGCCCCCGGACTCTCTCTCTCCCGCTCTGACTCTCTCTCTCTCACACACACACACCGACACACACAGTCTGAAGAGAGCTGAGAGGCGGCAGCAGCAGACGCTCAGTGCAGCCTTCAGTGCGCGCAGCGGAGGAGGACCGACAGGCTGGAGTTATGCCTCAGCTCTGGGAATACAACACCATCTTTCTCTTGCGCACCGTTCCTCCTAATTTCTCTCAGTTGGACTTAGCAGTAAGGAGCAAGCGTTTATCATGGTGCCAATTTTCCCTGGATTGCTGAAAAAGTGCTTGGACTAAAATGAGGCGCAGTTGGTGTGAGTCGGAGCACAGAGACGGTGTTTGTTGCTCCATGTCTCTGGGTGGATATTTGGCTGATTCTGTGTGAGCTGTATAGAAAAAGGGGGGTTGCAATAGAAGTGGCTTGTCCACCTCACTTCTCTCTGCCTCTGACAATGTGCCAAGTCCATCCAGATCACATCCGGATCCTCTTTTATTCTCTTGATTTTCTACAAGCTTGATTTTTTAATGGGATTTGTATTTTTGGACTTCAATGGAGAGTGCTGTTTCAACTCAAGATAGGCTTCTAGTTCTGCGCTGCTGTGTGTTTGCTTGTGTGTGAGTGCGTTAGTATGAGAGAGTCTACCTCCTTTCCCCCTCTCTCCATGATTTCCTTCGACGCACGGCTCTGGCTGCAAAGTTAAATGCAGGATCTGTATGTCGGCGACCTCCTCTGGCTGTAAAAATGCTGAGCGGCGTCCTCTTCCTGAGCGTCCTCACGGTCACCAGCCTGTCGCCATCCGAAACGGAGAGCCGCAAAACTTCCCTCTCCAAAGACATCTGCAAGAGCCGCTGCGCATGCGAGGAGCGTGAGAATATACTCAACATCAATTGTGAAAATAAAGGATTTACGACTGTCAATCAGTTCCAGGCGCCGCCGAATAAAGTCTCCCAGCTTTTTCTAAATGGGAACTTCCTGTCACGGATCAACGCAAATGAATTTGTCAGTTATGGCAATGTCAGCTCTCTGCATCTGGGGAATAATGGCTTGCAGGAGATCCGGACTGGTGCTTTTAACGGACTGCGTTTTCTTAAGCGCTTACACTTGAACAACAACAATCTGGAGGTGATTAAAGAGGACACATTTGCTGGGCTGGAGAGTCTGGAGTATTTACAGGCAGACTACAATTATATCAGCACCATCGAACCGGGCGCCTTCAGTAAGCTCAATAAGCTCAAAGTGCTGATCCTCAATGACAACTTGCTGCTGTCTCTGCCGCCCAACATCTTCCGCTTTGTGCTCCTCACTCACTTGGATTTACGTGGCAACAGGCTAAAGATGCTGCCATTTGCGGGGGTTTTGGAGCACATCGGGGGCATCATGGAGATCCAGCTGGAGGAGAACCCCTGGAACTGCACTTGTGACCTGATCCCCCTAAAGTCATGGCTGGACACCATCTCGGTTTTTGTCGGGGACATTGTGTGCGAGACTCCATTCAGGCTGCACGGCAAAGACATCACGCAGCTCATCAAACAGGATTTATGTCCACGGAGGAATGCCGGGGAGCGCGCACACCCCCCCTCTGACTCACACTTCCAAGGCGCCCTTCCCCCAACCTACCACCCCGGCATGGTCACCCCCACCCGTGCCCCTAAAGCCTCCCGTCCTCCCAAAATGCGCTACAATAGGCCCACCCCTCGCTTCAAGGACAAACACGTCTTTGGGCCCATCATGGTGTACCAGACGCGCTCCCCGGTCCCCATGCTCTGCCCCAGTGTGTGTGTGTGCACGTCCCCAAACCCCGACAGCGGCCTCAACATTAACTGCCAAGAGCGCAAGTTACATAACATCAGTGAGCTCAATCCCAAGCCCTCTTACCCCAAAAAACTACACCTGACCGGTAACTACCTGCAAGTCATTTACAGAACGGACTTGACCGAGTATAGCTCACTGGAACTGTTGCATCTTGGAAACAATCGGATTGCTGTCATCCAAGAGGGTGCTTTTGAGAATCTGACCAACCTAAGGCGACTTTATTTAAATGGGAATTACATTGAGTCTCTTTCTCAGTCTCTATTTCTCGGACTTCAGTCTTTGCAGTACCTGTATTTGGAATATAACATCATCAAAGATATTTTACCGCAGACTTTTAACTCTTTGCACAACCTGCAGCTGCTGTTTCTCAACAATAACTTGCTAAGGTCACTTCCCGACAATGTTTTCGGGGGTACCATGCTGACCCGGCTCAACCTGCGGAACAACCACTTCTCATACCTGCCGGTGAAAGGAGTCCTGGACCAGCTGTCGGCCTTCATCCAGATCGACCTTCAGGAGAACCCCTGGGACTGCACGTGCGACATTGTGGCCCTCAAGAACTGGATGGAGTTGTCCAGCACCAGCGTGGTGGTCAACGAAATCACCTGCGACTCGCCGTCCAAGCACGCTGGACGCCTTCTTCGCTCGCTCCGCAATGAGGCTATCTGCCCTGAGCCGAGCGAGCTGCCCACCCCCCAACACGCCACCCCCACTAGAGCCCCTACTTTAATCAGCCCCGGTACTGAGCCCACTACCCCTGCTTTGTCCTCCTCATCAGCTGCCCCCTCTTCTCCCTCTTCTTCCTCTTCTTTCAGCTCTGTCAGTCCCACGGAGTCCAGAATCCACACCCCTGAACTGCACCCCGAAGTCCCTCTTTCCGTCCTGATCTTGGGACTTCTGGTAGTTTTCATTCTCTCCGTTTGCTTCGGGGCAGGCCTGTTTGTTTTTGTCCTTAAAAGGCGCAAAGGTGTGGAGCATGTCCCCACTGGCGCCAACAACTTGGATCTGAATTCTTTCCAAGTGCAATACGGCTCTTACAATCCAGAACCCACCCAAGATAAATCTTCAGAAAGCCATGTTTATAACTACATCCCCCCTCCTGTGGGCTCCATGTGCCAAAATCCCATTTACATGCAAAAAGATGGCGAGCAGGTGGCATTTTACCGTAACCTAAAAGAGCTCAGTTTTGGGCCCCTGGATGTCAAGAAGGAGGATGTTGTAACACGTAGTCCAGGGGCGTACACTATCAGCACGCTGGATTTTATGGACAAATCCCCCACGTCGTGCACTTTGACCACCCCAGAACCCCCCGAGGTGTTGTATCAAAACTTAGGCGAGAGGCCACACAAAGAGCTCCCCACAGCCGCCGGCCCTCCCCCTTTCACCTACAATTTTTGCACTTTACCCAAGAGACCTTGCATCGTGCCCCCCTACGAGGCAGCAACAGCGAGGAGGCACGTCACCAACCACGATCGCTTGAACAAAACTGTGCTGTACGGGACCCCCAGGAAGTACTTCGGGGCCGAGCACGCTTCCACAAAAAACAACGAGCACCCACTGCTCCTGCCTGGGAAACTAAAAACCGAGCCGGACTACCTGGAGGTTCTGGAGAAACAGACTGCCATGAGCCAACTGTAAGATAGCCCCCTCCACACCACTCTCCCCCCGGGTCCTGTGCAGCGCTCCAATAATCCCAGCGTTACTGTAATCATAGCTCTATATATCTGTCTTATCTATCTGTGTTCAATGGGCCATGACTGAAGTGAATCCACGGCTTTTCCGGACCATTCTCTTTTTCCTTTTCCATTTTCTTTCAGATGTATAAATGGAATATAAGAATTATATTATTATGCAGTTCTATTTTTCTCTTGGAAGGTATAAATTATTTCTTCATTTTTGAAAACAATTCTAACAGACTTGGATAACGGCAGGTAATATCGTGGGCAGGACTGTGTACGAGCTTTGTGCTTTTCATGAAACTGTGTTCTATTTTCCCTGTGAAAAAGCAGAAGTATTGATTGTTGTAGAAGAGGAGCAGCAGATTGACATTCCTGTACATATAATTCTCCACAGGTAAATGGTGAGTGTTCAATGAAAATCTTTACAAACCCAAACCCAACAAGAGGCGAAATCCAGAAAGTGCCTTTGCACTCGACTATTTTATTAACAATGCTCTCTGCAAAATGGATATGTTTTTTTTTTCTTTTGAAAGTGCTGTATTTTAAAAAAAATCTTTATGTAAAATAGAAGACTTATTTGTCTGTTTAAAATAGAAAAAAAGATAAAAAGACGAACTTGAGACTGGTGTGGACTATGTGGGTTCTTGCCATGGAGAATCATGTTATTTTTGCTTTGAAATGAAGTGTCTTTCAGATGTACTTCTAGACTACATTGTATGCTTTAGAGGAGCAATACAGCGCGGCCAAAAAGCGCCATTAAATTTTCACTGAAGCACTTTGTCAAGATCTGAGCTTGAGGTAATTTTTTGTTTAGACTCTGCATGATTATTTCTGGATGCTGCAGTGTGCCGTGTGTGTGTTTGTGAGTGTGCTCTTGGTGGAATGTGATGGCTTCTCTAATGATTGACGAGGCTTGTTTGCAGAGTTTAATGATAGTGACTGCCACTGCACTCAACCCTGACCATGCATTTCCAAAACAAAACCCCACATTGTTTTACTGGAAACACAGCATATTAATAACTCTAGAGGAGTGTACATATTAATTAAACACTGCTGCTCGGGCTTTGAAAGAGAGATAGTGATAGCTTCTCTAATTATCCATGGCTCTTTTTGTGGTTTTGTGTCGTGCTGATAGATCACTGTTGGCTCTGTCTCTGGCTGTGAGGCAGCATTTCTCTGACGATGCTCCGTAGGGTTCATGCGACTGCTACAGAGATAGGAATAGACACACACACACACAAAAAAAAAAAAAACAGTCACCAAATGGAGCATAATTAGATGTAGTTTTGCTTGACAGGCATTAGAAGTGTCATTTAATTGAATGATGAAGTGTAAAAGAAGATTTTATATTAACATCAAATTTTTGGTAAAATAAGGGTTAAATATGTCGGTATTCAAGCATCTGTTATTGTTACTGACTCATGAGTCAGGAACATGGCTGCCCCAGACCTTCTGCTTTGCAACAGAGAATCAATTTTGGTATCCCTTCACCTTTTATCCAATATTCATCAATAGGCTTATCTGTAGGTATTTGTATTTCTACAACCAGTTTGGAAACATATGGGTTGATGCTTCAGCTGTAAAATAGTGCAACCATCAAACTTAAATAGCCACAGGTTTTCACTGAAATGGTGCAAACTGTTCGTCTATATTTAGATATTTCTTTGAGCGAAGGTCTTTGTCCTGTGCTTAAAATGGTTTGAGTAAGCTTTTTGAACAGTCTTAAATTAGTGCTGAACGTCGTCTAAGCAAATGGTGTATAGCATTAATAAATGACTAGTCAGAGTAGCTTATTTACTAAACAAATTCATTACCATCACTACCTTTTATTTAGGCCTTTATTTGTGCATTATTTCAAGTACACTATACAAGTGTATTCCTGTACTTTACTGTTATAGACTTACAGCTTTAGTTCCTAAAACACAGCCTGCCTTGTGGTGACATAGTATGTTTTTCACAAGTTCTCCACACGGCCTATAACCATAGAGGCTGACAGTCATTTTGGTGATGTGTGATGTGATGTGCCCTTACTTCCATGTCAGCCCGGCATTGTAATAAAACTCCTGATGTCTTAAATAGTCTTCAGAGCATCTTGGCTTCGTCCCCTGGGGTCCATTTTGACAGAAAGCACTATCTTTTTAATAAATGCTGCTTCCTGTGCGCTGTTATGTTGCAGGTGGTAATAATGTGATGCCTTTCTAATGAGTGAGCAGGCTTTTGTGGCTCCTTGTGGAGTTGAATGACTGCTGCTGGCTGCTTTTAAAAAACCATGACAGTGCTGGCTGTCACAACACTGCAAAGTCGATTAAATGGTGTCAAAATAACATTGAATACAAGAAATAAAAAAATGGTTGCTCTCTTGAGGGGCCTTCCCATTGGATGCCTTTCTAATATGTACTGTTTCTGGGTGTCATAATGTTGCAGGAATTGTCATTACTCTAATAGCAGAGGTGTGTGGTCTCTTGTGGATAATGAAAGCAAATATGTAAGAATGGAGTAGTGTGCAGGGTTCCTTTTCCTTTTTCTCATCACACGGAGCTCTTGACAGGTGACAGTTCTGCGTATGTATCATAGCATCTCAAAGCATGCAACCTCTCGTATGCTAATTCTGTTTTCTGTCCTTCAATTTGAGTTGACATTGGCCCTTTGTATCCACTGTGAATGGGCTCCCAGCGGCCAAATTCCACTCTTTTCTCCTTTGTAAGCCCCCCTCCCGTCTTCCAGAGCCTACCTCCCCCTCCCTTCTCTCCCCCTTCTCCCTCCGCTGTCTTTTGTGCTCTTGTATTTCCCTCCGCTGGATCTCCGACGGCCATTGTGCGGCTGTCCAAGGTGCTGAAATGTTGCCGGCGGAGGCTGAGGAGATGAGCCAGTTGTCAGTTCACTATTGGTTCACAGGTTGGGCCTTTTGTTGGAATCATCTTTTTGTAGAACAAGGTGCTGTTTGCTTGAGGGTAATAGTCTCAGAATTGAAGCTGGTTGCAACCTGTTTCATTGATAATCGCTGCACTGAAGCATTTTTCCTCTGACATACAACTGAACTATAACCAAATTATGATTGACAGATTAATAGCACCCCTTACAGTTTAGTCAACAAGAGGCTTGTTTCCTCAGCTATTTTCCATAATTAGCCCTTTGTACATGGGCAATTTGACACATCACTGGACAATTTCATTTAACTTTTTCCTGTAAAGGGAGAAACAGAAGGTAGACAGTATTTTGATCAGGATAATAAAAAACAATGTATTATAATTGGAACATCATTATAGAGAAAAACTATGATTATGCTGATTTAGTTAGTTATGCAGTTTGATTCATGCTAATTAGCCATGTGCAGTTATATTTTGAACAATCTTGTGTGGGAAAACTGGCATTCTGCATTTGAATTTTCTTTCTTTCTTTTCCAGATTGCTTGTATATACTGTATAAGATCAGATAATCTGTTATTTTATTAATGGAACACAGGCAGACAGTGGGAATATGGCATTTTCTCAACACATTGATAATGTAATGTTTAAGTACACATCCGGTAGTCTAAGTGCACCTTTGGCATCTGGGTGTGATACAGTTGAAAATTATAGTTTAAGGCCACATTAATGACACACACTTTTAAAGTTGTAGGTTCATAATTACATAAGGCATCACAGAGTTGAAGGCAAAGTTGCACTGTATCATACATAACATACAAGACAATTCAGACTATTTTAACATTTTGCAACACTAGGCTTCACAGAAACAACCAAATGTTGTGACACGAGATGTGCCAACTGGTTCTTGATTTCATGTCATATGGAATACTAGAAAAGGCCTATTATTTCAGTTCTTATTGCAGGCTAATGTTTATTAGTTTCACTGCGAGCACTCTGGCATGTAAACACAAAAACACACTGAACAGAATGGCAAACATAAAAGCCTTACCCTAAAGTCTTGTTAGTCAATTAGAAACCTGAGCGCTACAAAAGCCTGTTCCTGTAGGCTAACAGCGCAGCAGGGAACCATATGTTTGTAACCAGGAGTGTCATGCCCAGCCATGTTCTGTGATAACTGTCTGTCTGAGAACAATTTACAGTATACCTAGAGCAGACTTACATCAGCATCATTTTAGCCACTTCAGCACAATCCGGGTCCGAACAAGGCTGCAAGGAGTTCCCAAAGTTTTCACTGAGTTAGAAATTCTCTAGTGTGTGGAAAAGCAGAAATATTATGTACTGTTTCTGCAAATGCTGAGTATGTGGAATAGGATACAGTATATAAAACATATTGAATTATTTTTCATGGTTGGTCTGATCTAAATATTTGTGTACTTTTTTGTGGCAGGCGTGGCCTGGTTTGTGTTCTGACACAAAAGTAAAACGTAGATATGTATGATGTTTTAGGTTTTTTTGTTTTTTTTGTTTTTTTTAAATGAAATCATTGGTTAGGATAATGCTTTTGGTTATAATCGGAAAATTTGATTTTGACTACATTTTTGATAGATTGCACCAAGATCTAGTGTGTTCCCTGCAGCTTAACTTAGTTCTAACCTTCATCATTCATTCATCAGTCATTAATTGAAAGATTATTCATTGATTTTTGACTGTAGCATACTGCACAGTACATACTCTGTCCAGTACAAATGTCAATACTGCTTCTACTTCATCTGAGCACATACATTCAGATGGACCTTATCCTCTGCCCTCTCAGGGCTTTTATGTACCATCTCTTATTAGTGTTACGCAGACAGCAGGAGAGTGTTCAAGTATTCAGCCTCTTCAAACTGAAACAATTCACACAGTGTTTTGAGGCAAACCCAAATATTTTCTAAGCAAAGTGAAGGGGGTCTGGTATTAACCTGACTCCGGCAGATTGAACTGCTCCGCATAATCTGTTTCACAGTTCCAACTAGGAAGGCTCCCGCATTTGCAAAAGGGATGTGCCTTCTGTTGAAACCTGGAGGTGATTGGAAGAAGCACCGACTTGTATCTGCCTCCATGAGGTTTCTTTAACCAGTCATAGCAATGATTCATATGACGTGCCACTCTTTGTGCTTCTTTCAAAAAAGAAATACTCTCTACTTCTGATAAAACTGATTCGATAGCAAGACACCAATGCTAACATCATTTGGCGTAGCCATGTTGATAACAAAGAGGAGAAGAGAGTGCTAGTTGCTTTCATCAAATTAAAAACCCGCCTCTACCTGTTAGTGCTGCAACATCATTGGTCAAAAGAGTCCGGTGAGTCCACGGTTCCAAATAGTTCGCTTGGTGCAATACAAGATGGAATTACACGAGTTTTGGAAACTCCCAAATCTAGTGAGAATCAGCTGCAGCGCAAGGTTAGTCTGGTATAGCTCCTATTTAAACCTATAGTCAACATCAGTTCTACCTGACCAATCATAACCGTTTATCTAATATGGGGTGGTCATTATGCTATGTTTTGTTTTTCAAATGTTTTACAAATTAGTTTATTGAAGGGGCAGTTTAATCTTTGTATGTTGGTACAGCCCCTGAATTCTGGTTTTATGTCTATCTGATTACATTCAGTGGCAGTTTAATATGAATAATATGTCTTGGCCAGGACTCCCTTGAAAAAGAGATTTTTAATCCCGATGGGACCTTAGTCAAATGCAGATTTTATAAAAAAAATATAACAATGCAAAATTTGCAATTAACCCAATGTCCTTAATTAATTTCAAACCATCAGTTTTTTTCTACGTAAACTTAATCCATACTTTCCCACTCGCCCCTCGCTCCCATCAACTACCCCAACCTGCGCACCACCCAACAATCAGACCACACAAAACAAAGCACTTTGATGAGTGTGCCTATCCTTCAAATGTAGAATGCCATATTTTCTAGGAAAACATTGTAAGCTGCAGGGACCAGACGCATGGACATTTCTGAAACACTTTATTGGGATGAAAGATGATGTAACTGGACTAAGCTTCTTCTTCTTTTATAGAGAACCATAAATGCTGAACTTAAACAGTGTTTTTCATAGTCACACCTGTCACATCTCCAACCCTGGTACCACCTGTCTATGCCAAAAGTGGAACCCAAACACCTCACAATGTGCAGAGATTGATGAGCTCAATAAACTAGTATTACCAGGCGGATTGTGGGTTTTGAGCCAGTAAGCAGAGTTTGGTCTAACACAGTTTGCAGCAGAAGTGTATTCCACTGAGAGCACTCGCTGCAGCTCGACACACCTGAAAAAACCCTCCTCTAATGTTGTTCCTCTTCCTTTGCCGCATGAAACAGCTCATTTACTCCTCCGGCTCATATTCCTCCCTGTTCCCTACCTCTTTTTTTATTTCTGTCTTTATCCGTTTACACACAGCCCTTAACTTTTTTTAGCCGGCGTATCGAGTTGCTTTCATCCCCCGTCGGTTTTCTGGTGCAAAGGCGCACGCGGTGAGCACGGCAAGGTGCTGCGGTAAGCAAAGCCGTGAATGCTGTCATGTGGGCTTCCTTTTTAACAAGCTTGGCCGTTTCAGCTGCTGCCGTGTGAATGGAAGGGTCGCGGAGACTAACGGAAGAGGGATAGAGAGAAAGAGAGCTGTTCCTTTTTCTTGAGAATGGACTGATTTTCCTTCCTTGGGCACAATAGGTCCTCTGTCGTTTCAGCAGCACACACTCACATACTCGGGGGATAGAGGCTAGAACATGTGCAGCCTTGCAAACCAATGAGGAAGCTCTAAAGCCAGAACACTCTGCTCTCTTATCTTGGGCTGAGGCTAAATGACTGAGTGCATTCATACAGACATATACTGTATCGGGGCACTGAGGCGGGGCGGGACTTGAAAGACCCGGACCGAGACGGGACTTTATCATCAGAGCTGGGGGACTTGACTTGAACTAACTTGCAGAACTTTGAAACGGCATATTTCTCCTGAGACAAAGGTGCATTGTTAAAGTTCTGTGAAATACATAGCTGAATAGGACGGCACTATAATTTATACCATGCTTTGGCTGAATACTGTTTTCTGATTGGCTGACCGGTGTGAAACGAAGCCATGCACACCACACACCTGCAAATTGTCTAGAAGTGCATGATGAAATAGGTAATGGTGTGGATTATTAGACCAGGAACCTCAGTCAATTACGGCCGCCATTGATTTAAAAAAAACAAAAAAAAAAAAAAAAAAAACACCCCCCACCCTCAATGTGGGTTTCTTTTTTACCTTCTACCACATTCATGTCATCAATTTTGACCAATGGGCTTGTTATTTTTATTGGTTAAGAGGATATCTGATATCTTTTTTTTTTTTAAATAATAATTAATACTGTGAGTGTCCACCAGTAGAATGGACAACAGGACAGCCTGGACCATCCTATATCCCATTCTTATTATACAATCATGAGCTACAAGCACTAGACACACAATAGACCATGATACTTTACATCATTTGCCAGAGGAGAATGGAACTATATTTTTCTACTGCCCAAATTCAGCGACAAGCCTAGTTAAGAATTATACAAAATGGCTTACATTCATGTATATAAATACCTTTGTATCTGCCCAGCTCTGAAACATATATTGCAAGATATCAAGTTATAATAAGATAAAAATAAATATTGTACATTGGTATTTAGAATCTGTATTTTTTATTTAGCATTTTCTACTAGAGCTGGATAATCTAACATTAGCTTGATTCATCTGAATACACTAACTAGGTTTAATAGATTGAAAGTAACATCATTAATATTTACATCTTCACTAATGTTTATTTCATAACACCAGTCTATAAATGTTGGCTTTCTATTTTAACTGTAATATGATCAACTCAGTCTCCCAAATGTAAGGATAGTGGATAGGATAATGTAAGAATTTCCAAAACTGTGAATCCATAGAACTTCTGGGTTTAATAAAATATTAGTTTATTAATTTTTATTCATATTTATAAACACCCTAGATACATATGAGTGGTTTGCACAATGCTTTTTGGCTTCTGCGTACATTTGACACTGCTCATCTTTACATCTCTTCATTTTTATATTTAGTTATAAACTGAGCTGGGCTCAAATGACAGCTTCAGTTTTTGTGAAATGGTACACTTGTATTGTGCACTGTATTTTCACTGGGGCCATCAGTCAACTGTTTTATTGGTTTGTCTGATTTACTGAGGTTAGCGCTCATTTTTTAAACAGATCTCAATTTTGTTGTAAAAGCCCTGACTTTATGGATCTACAATGTTTGTACAGACTTTACTAGAATGTATTTTCACTCTTCCTCTCATCCGTCTGTCCTCTGAGTGATGTGTTAAAGGCCCATGGATTGATATCCTGTAGTGCACCTGAGCGTGTGTATAAGCCATTCACAAATGACTTTGAGGCATACGCTGGGTCTTCTTTTGCTGATTTATAATTCCTCTCATCCTGAAGCATTCAAGTGTGTATTGTGTCTGATGTCATCTCTTCCACATGATTTGAATCATTCGGAGGCAGATGACTCTAATCCATTTCCCAGTTGAGCATTTCCGTCTTCTCTCCCTCAGTTCTGTCGTTTCCCATTACGTTCCGTCATAGAGCTGTCATCTCACATTGAGAAAACTCTAGGTTTAATTTAAGCATCCGGATCCATATGAGCAATTGTTTCATTTACCTCAGTGTGTCTGCAGTCTTACTGATTTCACTGATAAATCACAGCGTGTGGTTTTGGATTTATCAGGGCTTTCTAAAGATAGGAAGAGTCTGGTCTAATGCACTTTAACTTGGAGAAGGCTTTGACTGAAAACTGACATGGCACAACAACAAACATTTTGGTTTAGTGTGTCTATTTTCTGACAGTGTCATATATAGTGCTTTTAAAAGGTTTTGCCCTTTATAGTCTTCAAATATTTTACCACCAAATATTTATTTTTACCCAAGAGTAACTAACAATTAAATTTAACCCCAATAACAAAAGACAACACAGCACTAATGTTAAAACTGTTCATTTGTTTAATGTTATCTATTATCTATTTGTTTTAAAGTGAATATGAAACTAAGTGCTTCATCTATCTTATTTTACTGCAAACGTCAGTATTGAGTGAGTTAATTCAAATTAATATTGGTATGTGTGAATGGATGTATGTAATTTTATCTGATCTAAAATGAAGCCTAAGAATCATTATAATAATAGCTTATTTTTTGGCCTCTTTGTTTTGATGAGTTGATATGAAACAGAAAAGTCCTCTTTTAAACACACAAAGTGATGAAAACTGTGAAACCCTGAGTGACGGGGCATTCTATCTTCTCATGACAACACATCTCACCTGAACACGTAACATTAATACTAATTTACATCACAATATAAATATGCAGTTCCATGTGAGTTTGCAACAGCTTTGTCTCCTTTAATACTATGGTTGATGTAATTCTGAAAAGTTATATAGTGTTCCTTTAATTTATCATAATTCCATTATTATATTTCCACCTTTAGTTAATGTGTTGTTTATGTATGAGGTCATAAAAGAATAACTTTAAACTCATGTTAATTGCTGGTCATTTTCAAAGATAGGAGTGTATCAAGTAATCCATTATTTATACACGAATTTGAGCATGAATTTAACGCTAACACTTAAACAGTGACTTTTCAAAAATGTTAAGGTTTTTGAAGTATTAAACTTAAAAAAAAGTACCTAAAATCTTTAAAAAAAACATGAAGACAATACAACCAGAAATAGAATTAGAATGATAATCCTTGAATGGGAGTGTGTGGGAGTCCGACTTTATGAAAACAATCTGCGTTGGTTTTTAAGCCAACCACTGCCAACTCAGTCCACTCCTATTTACAGTCAGTGGGCAGTTATTTTTAGAATGACAGACTTTCCCAAATGTCTCTTTGTTCATGTCTAGCAGTATTGAGCTGCCAAACAGACGTCCTCAATCAACACTGTTTCACACAAACGACAAAAAGTGCCATCAGATTAGGCATCTCTATTTGGACGTGGGTTGATTAGCCAAAGTGATCATTCAGTCTGGTTTTCTGTGTCAGTGAGCACATTATCGGCCGGTGGCTGACATTCCAAACGACACACCACTTGAGTCAGATCAGATGAACTTGATCAGCTTCATCCTGGTGTAGAGCAGCAGCATAAGCCCACAGACCGGTTTTAAAAGCCTGTCATCTGCTGTGTGTGTGAAATATTGCCATCAGACTTGTGTGATATGATCAGCCATTTATATAGAGCTATCAGACGGAGAGTCTCACAGAGAGCAGCGTGGCAGTTGGCGCAAGATTTACTTTGGAGAAGACAAATGGTGATGTAGACTCTGCACACTTATGATACAGGTTGGACTTTTGGCCCAGCCGGCTGGTGGACTGTGTTTGGTGTTCCACTTTTAACATGAATGTGTCGTATCCTGCAACAAAACACAAAGCACGTTTATTTTTAAACAGCCACTAAATAGTACTTTTTGAGTACTTCTAGAGTCTAACCCTACAGTAAATGGCAAAGTACAGAAGGCTTCTGAATATACAGGAGATTACTGCTTTGACGCAAATGCAGCACAAAGTCAGACAGCAGGTAGAGACATGGCTGCTCCAAATGCAGCACATTCACCACTGTGCTGTAACATGTAATTAAAATGTAATTAACTCCATGCATGTAATGAGAGCACCTGCTTTAATATTGACGTTAGTGACTTGATTGAGTGATTATTGATTCACACTTTTGCAAAGCGCCTGTGGCAGGCATGTAAAACACCACGCTCTGTCACACTCAGGTGAGAACAGTGTGAAGGGTCACACTGTTAGGAGAGGGCTCATTTCATAGCACTATTCATATTGCTGTCTGTTGAAAAAACATGAAATATATGTAAAAGTGTCCTGAATATTGTGATAGTGTTTGATATAGTTATAGACAATTCATTCAAATTGATTTACAAAATATATATAATACAAGGCTCCACTCATCAAACTAGGAGCTAAAACAATTTTAAAGACTGAACCAAGACTAATGAGGTCTAAACCAGGACTTTTCATTTAGACACACCACAGTTTGATTCAAGGCTCTGTTCATCTCATAGATTCATCACTATAAATTAGCTAAATATTGTGCAGCCATGGCCATTATATATCCATATTTTCAAACCTTGATGTCTAGACACTTCTAATATCTCCCAAAGCCTACAGTACTTTAAAGCATGAAAAATCTACCTGTAAACAAATCAGTTTATTGGTGTATTAGACAAAAAAATATGGCAAAAATATTTATTTTATTTAGCAGACATCACATTAGAAACTGTAAGGACAGAAGGACTCTCCTGTTGGTCATTTACTGTGATGTCATGTAAATAAAATGAACATAGTTTGGGCCATTCTCTTTATGTGAGGCTTAATGATAGGATCAATGCTTCAATGGATTTGTGTTTCCTCACTTGACCTGTTAATTAGGCTTGTTAAATGCCTGCTTATTCATTGCGGTGTTGCCTGTGTTACCAGCTCAAATGTGCTGTTTGCCTTGTGGTCTATGTTCTGCAGCTTGGGAACAGCCAGTGTGCGTCATGTAGGTTATACCTACTTCTATGCTGGAGACAAGAGACTGGAATATTATACAGGGTTATTTGGCTTAAATTAAACAATGGTTTTAATTCATAGATTCTCTGTGGGGCCATGCTGCATAATTTGGTTAAAAACTGGGTTGCTAGAGCAGATTAATATATGTCAGCACAGTGTTACATAGCACAATGTTAAATATAGCTCTGATCATGCATTTGCATTATCTTAATTTACCACTGGGGATGAATGAAATGAAAGGAATTAAAAACTTAGTCCACTGGTCACATGGCTGCCACAATTTTTTTCCATTTTTTTTATTCAAGCTACCTCAAGTGATTAAGATGGTCTTTTTTTTTTACTTTTTTGAGTGTATGTCTGCTCAATAAAACACCCTAACATTGCTAATACAGTGGTTTTTGAGGATGAATAATGCACCTATTGATACAGGGATGTCAGTAAATATTCCATATATTTAAATTTCAAGTATTTCATTGTAGCTAGAAAAGCATAACTTTTTTTTTTGTTTTTTTTGTTTTTGTGTGTTTCTAAATTTATAAGTACAACAGTTCTAGTATGGCACTTTTTTAATGGCACAGCTTTTCTGATTATGCTTCCATCATCCCCTTGTCCCATTTCCCACACCTTTTGCACCCAGGAAACATTAACCATAATAGTTTTTGCACAAGTTCAGGCCATGTTGAAACATATATGTTGTCACTGTGCTGCTGGAAGCTATCCCTTGACAGTTTTTGTCATTTTTTTTCCGTCCACATCCATTTTTAGCAGCTGTTATGCCAACTAACAGTAGTAGAAGACATCATGTAGGCTATAAGATTACATTTGATATCAAGACCAGTTATTTAGAGTAGTACTAAAATCATTTTTACTATCTTGCTCACAGAAATAGTGGACTCTTCATTTTAAACTGACAGTAGTTTATTTGTACATATCTTCCTTGTGATTGGAATTTTTATTTTGTGTAAAACTGGACTTGCTGATCTTAATTTCATAACTGTTCCATGGCATTTATTCCCATGGATTGTAACTTTGTCTGTAAAATCCTGCTTTTCAGTTGGATCATAGATGCCAGTATTTGTCTTGAGCACAGCTGGCATTGTTCCCGCTGCAGCAGAACAGTCCTGTGTCTAAAGGAAATCCGAGGATCTATGGCACACTTGTATTTAGGCGCGTGGATCTCTCAGCTGCTCTTGTCCTTGTTATCTGCCGTACTGATGTCTGGGATCTGACACCGGCCTGCATGGCTGATTTCCAGCATGTTAAGAAAGGTTTAGCCTGTCTGTGCAGAGACTTGAATGTCAGAGGTGTTGTGAATGAGCCTGCGGATTGTGTTTCTCCACAGTCTCAGGTCTCAGTTTGCCCGAGGTGTGGCAAGTAATTGTATTCCCACACAATTAGAATTCCATTTTAAATGTTTACACAATGAAAATGTTCCGCACCGCTTCACCCATCTAACTGGCCTTTACGAAGAGAATAAATGCACCTGCTGGGCATTAAATAACTGTGCTGGCTATTTGGGAGATTGGTCTGGTTTCAGGTGCGTCTAGCTCTTACATGGTGTTTTACTCTGATCAAGATTCTTGTACTTTCCCCTATCAGTCTACAGTGTCGGATATCAGAGATGTTCAGCATGCTCATATCTGTTTCTTGTCCGTTGGCAGTCAGAGCGAGTAATACGTGTGATTGAAGTGCTTTGGGATTGGGTGCAAGGTTGTCAAGCAGATACAGTGTCAGTGTTGGGTTTAAATGCCCTGCACGTTTGGGGACTCATCAGAGGACTTGGGGACTTATGGGTTATAGCACCACAACAGTCCAGTTGCAGACCAATCACAACTGTCTATAATGGTGTGGGGTTAAAGCAAAGCTTTATTTTTCTGAGTTATTGTGTGTCTGTTGGTGCTGCCTGCAGGAAACCCATCTCAATTCCACAATTGTTTGTACTGATATAAAAAGAATGAAGATGACTGACAACGCTACCAAAATCTCCTCATTTAATATTTATCCCATAAATGGTCACTGAATTTTCCATTTAATTTATTCTATTAATCTGACTCTAGCCTATTTTCATTAAATATTATTAGCATTATGGGGTGCACGGTAGCGGAGTTGTTAGCGCTCCTGCTTCACAGCAAGAAGGTCGTGAGTACGAATCCCGGCCGACCCAAAAAACATCGTTGGCCGATTGTAGCCAACCCAAAAAACATCATTGTCACAGAAAGACTCTGGTCTTTCTGTGAGGAGTCTGCCGTGTCACCGTGGGTTCTCTCCGGGATCTCCGGCTTCCTCCCACCGTCCAAAGACATGCATGTATAGGTGACTCTAAAGTGCCCCTAGTGGATGAATGTGAGAGTGAATGGTTGTCTGTCAATGTACGTCTAAGTGTCAGCCCTGCGACGAACTGGCCACTGTCCAGGGTGTACCCCGCCTAAGGCCCAAAGCAGCTGGGATAGGCTCCAGCCACCCGCGACCCCACAAAGTGGGATAAGCGGTAGAAGATGAAATGAAATGAAATTATTAGCATTATCACATATGTTTTTCTTTTGTTTTGTTTTTTTTCATGAAAAATGTTGAATGAAGTGATCCAACTAATACAATTATAGAGGCGCATGCCTTGTTAAACTAAGTGTAT
>CM072157.1:2730819-2777559 GCA_036850595.1 Rhyacichthys aspro
ATTTGTTTAATGTTATCTATTATCTATTTGTTTTAAAGTGAATATGAAACTAAGTGCTTCATCTATCTTATTTTACTGCAAACGTCAGTATTGAGTGAGTTAATTCAAATTAATATTGGTATGTGTGAATGGATGTATGTAATTTTATCTGATCTAAAATGAAGCCTAAGAATCATTATAATAATAGCTTATTTTTGGCCTCTTTGTTTGGATGAGTTGATATGAAACAGTAAAGTCCTCTTTTAAACACACAAAGTGATGAAAACTGTGAAACCCTGAGTGACGGGGCATTCTATCTTCTCATGACAACACATCTCACCTGAACACGTAACATTAATACTAATTTACATCATAATATAAATATGCATATTAACAGTTCCATGTGAGTTTGCAACAGCTTTGTCTCCTTTAATACTATGGTTGATGTAATTCTGAAAAGTTATATAGTGTTCCTTTAATTTATCATAATTCCATTATTATATTTCCACCTTTAGTTAATGTGTTGTTTATGTATGAGGTCATAAAAGAATAACTTTAAACTCATGTTAATTGCTGGTCATTTTCAAAGATAGGAGTGTATCAAGTAATCCATTATTTATACACGAATTTGAGCATGAATTTAACGCTAACACTTAAACAGTGACTTTTCAAAAATGTTAAGGTTTTTGAAGTATTAAACTTAAAAAAAAGTACCTAAAATCTTTAAAAAAAACATGAAGACAATACAACCAGAAATAGAATTAGAATGATAATCCTTGAATGGGAGTGTGTGGGAGTCCGACTTTATGAAAACAATCTGCGTTGGTTTTTAAGCCAACCACTGCCAACTCAGTCCACTCCTATTTACAGTCAGTGGGCAGTTATTTTTAGAATGACAGACTTTCCCAAATGTCTCTTTGTTCATGTCTAGCAGTATTGAGCTGCCAAACAGACGTCCTCAATCAACACTGTTTCACACAAACGACAAAAAGTGCCATCAGATTAGGCATCTCTATTTGGACGTGGGTTGATTAGCCAAAGTGATCATTCAGTCTGGTTTTCTGTGTCAGTGAGCACATTATCGGCCGGTGGCTGACATTCCAAACGACACACCACTTGAGTCAGATCAGATGAACTTGATCAGCTTCATCCTGGTGTAGAGCAGCAGCATAAGCCCACAGACCGGTTTTAAAAGCCTGTCATCTGCTGTGTGTGTGAAATATTGCCATCAGACTTGTGTGATATGATCAGCCATTTATATAGAGCTATCAGACGGAGAGTCTCACAGAGAGCAGCGTGGCAGTTGGCGCAAGATTTACTTTGGAGAAGACAAATGGTGATGTAGACTCTGCACACTTATGATACAGGTTGGACTTTTGGCCCAGCCGGCTGGTGGACTGTGTTTGGTGTTCCACTTTTAACATGAATGTGTCGTATCCTGCAACAAAACACAAAGCACGTTTATTTTTAAACAGCCACTGAATAGTACTTTTTGAGTACTTCTAGAGTCTAACCCTACAGTAAATGGCAAAGTACAGAAGGCTTCTGAATATACAGGAGATTACTGCTTTGACGCAAATGCAGCACAAAGTCAGACAGCAGGTAGAGACATGGCTGCTCCAAATGCAGCACATTCACCACTGTGCTGTAACATGTAATTAAAATGTAATTAACTCCATGCATGTAATGAGAGCACCTGCTTTAATATTGACGTTAGTGACCACGCTTGATCGGATTATTGATTCACACTTTTGCAAAGCGCCTGTGGCAGGCATGTAAAACACCACGCTCTGTCACACTCAGGTGAGAACAGTGTGAAGGGTTACACTGTTAGTTAGTTAGTTAGTACATTTCATAGCACTATTCATATTGCTGTCTGTTTTTGAAATTATAGGTCTGTTAGGTCAAGCATTAAATGACACTGTTGTGCAACTGAAGCTCTGCATACCGTTATCTTTAATTCAAAAATTTGCTCAAGGGAAATATTAAATATTCCAAAAAATGTTGTCATAGTATGGCTTTTTTTAATGTTTTATTCGTATTTTGTGGCCCAAGTCATTTTGCAGTTGTATTGCCCAGTATATATATATATATATATATATATATATATATACATATACATATATATATATATATATATATATATATATATATATATATATATATATATATATATATAAATGAAAAAACATGAAATATATGTAAAAGTGTCCTGAATATTGTGACAGTGTTTAATATAGTTATAGACAGTTCATTCAAATTGATTTACAAAATATATAATACATGGCTCCACTCATCAAACTAGGAGCTAAAACAATTTTAAAGACTGAACCAAGACTAATGAGGTCTAAACCAGGACTTTTCATTTAGACACACCACAGTTTGATTCAAGGCTCTGTTCATCTCATAAATTCATCACTATAAATTTGCTAAATATTGTGCAGCCATGTCCATATTTGTCCATATTTTCAAACCTTGATGTCTAGACACTTCTAATATCTCCCAAAGCCTACAGTACTTTAAAGCATGAAAAATCTACCTGTAAACAAATCAGTTTATTGGTGTATTAGACAAAAAAATATGGCAAAAATATTTATTTTATTTAGCAGACATCACATTAGAAACTGTAAGGACAGAAGGACTCTCCTGTTGGTCATTTACTGTGATGTCATGTAAATAAAATGAACATAGTTTGGGCCATTCTCTTTATGTGAGGCTTAATGATAGGATCAATGCTTCAATGGATTTGTGTTTCCTCACTTGACCTGTTAATTAGGCTTGTTAAATGCCTGCTTATTCATTGCGGTGTTGCCTGTGTTACCAGCTCAAATGTGCTGTTTGCCTTGTGGTCTATGTTCTGCAGCTTGGGAACAGCCAGTGTGCGTCATGTAGGTTATACCTACTTCTATGCTGGAGACAAGAGACTGGAATATTATACAGGGTTATTTGGCTTAAATTAAACAATGGTTTTAATTCATAGATTCTCTGTGGGGCCATGCTGCATAATTTGGTTAAAAACTGGGTTGCTAGAGCAGATTAATATATGTCAGCACAGTGTTACATAGCACAATGTTAAATATAGCTCTGATCATGCATTTGCATTATCTTAATTTACCACTGGGGATGAATGAAATGAAAGGAATTAAAAACTTAGTCCACTGGTCACATGGCTGCCACAATTTTTTTCATTTTTTTATTCAAGCTACCTCAAGTGATTAAGATGGTCTTTTTTACTTTTTGAGTGTATGTCTGCTCAATAAAACACCCTAACATTGCTAATACAGTGGTTTTTGAGGATGAATAATGCACCTATTGATACAGGGATGTCAGTAAATATTCCATATATTTAAATTTCAAGTATTTCATTGTAGCTAGAAAAGCATAACTTTTTTTTTTGTTTTTGTGTGTTTCTAAATTTATAAGTACAACAGTTCTAGTATGGCACTTTTTTAATGGCACAGCTTTTCTGATTATGCTTCCATCATCCCCTTGTCCCATTTCCCACACCTTTTGCACCCAGGAAACATTAACCATAATAGTTTTTGCACAAGTTCAGGCCATGTTGAAACATATATGTTGTCACTGTGCTGCTGGAAGCTATCCCTTGACAGTTTTTGTCATTTTTTTTTCCATCCACATCCATTTTTAGCAGCTGTTATGCCAACTAACAGTAGTAGAAGACATCATGTAGGCTATAAGATTACATTTGATATAAAGACCAGTTATTTAGAGTAGTACTAAAATCATTTTTACTTCACAGAAATAGTGGACTCTTCATTTTAAACTGACAGTAGTTTATTTGTACATATCTTCCTTGTGATTGGAATTTTTATTTTGTGTAAAACTGGACTTGCTGATCTTAATTTCATAACTATTCCTTGGCATTTATTCCCATGGATTGTAACTTTGTCTGTAAAATCCTGCTTTTTAGTTGGATCATAGATGCCAGTATTTGTCTTGAGCACAGCTGGCATTGTTCCCGCTGCAGCAGAACAGTCCTGTGTCTAAAGGAAATCCGAGGATCTATGGCACACTTGTATTTAGGCGCGTGGATCTCTCAGCTGCTCTTGTCCTTGTTATCTGCCGTACTGATGTCTGGGATCTGACACCGGCCTGCATGGCTGATTTCCAGCATGTTAAGAAAGGTTTAGCCTGTCTGTGCAGAGACTTGAATGTCAGAGGTGTTGTGAATGAGCCTGCGGATTGTGTTTCTCCACAGTCTCAGGTCTCAGTTTGCCCGAGGTGTGGCAAGTAATTGTATTCCCACACAATTAGAATTCCATTTTAAATGTTTACACAATGAAAATGTTCCGCACCGCTTCACCCATCTAACTGGCCTTTACGAAGAGAATAAATGCACCTGCTGGGCATTAAATAACTGTGCTGGCTATTTGGGAGATTGGTCTGGTTTCAGGTGCGTCTAGCTCTTACATGGTGTTTTACTCTGATCAAGATTCTTGTACTTTCCCCTATCAGTCTACAGTGTCGGATATCAGAGATGTTCAGCATGCTCATATCTGTTTCTTGTCCGTTGGCAGTCAGAGCGAGTAATACGTGTGATTGAAGTGCTTTGGGATTGGGTGCAAGGTTGTCAAGCAGATACAGTGTCAGTGTTGGGTTTAAATGCCCTGCACGTTTGGGGACTCATCAGAGGACTTGGGGACTTATGGGTTATAGCACCACAACAGTCCAGTTGCAGATCACAACTATAATGGTCCATGGTCTATAATGGTGTGGTGTGGGGTTTAAGCAAAGCTTTATTTTTCTGATTGGTTGCATTTTTATCCAACTGTGTCCAGAAGTTATTGTGTGTCTGTTGGTGCTGCCTGCAGGAAACCCATCTCAATTCCACAATTGTTTGTACTGATTTAAAAAGAATGAAGATGACTGACAACGCTACCAAAATCTCCTCATTTAATATTTATCCCATAAATGGTCACTGAATTTTCCATTTAATTTATTCTATTAATCTGACTCTAGCCTATTTTCATTAAATATTATTAGCATTATGGGGTGCACGGTAGCGGAGTTGTTAGCGCTCCTGCTTCACAGCAAGAAGGTCGTGAGTACGAATCCCGGCCGACCCAAAAAACATCGTTGGCCGATTGTAGCCAACCCAAAAAACATCATTGTCACAGAAAGACTCTGGTCTTTCTGTGAGGAGTCTGCCGTGTCACCGTGGGTTCTCTCCGGGATCTCCGGCTTCCTCCCACCGTCCAAAGACATGCATGTATAGGTGACTCTAAAGTGCCCCTAGTGGATGAATGTGAGAGTGAATGGTTGTCTGTCAATGTACGTCTAAGTGTCAGCCCTGCGACGAACTGGCCACTGTCCAGGGTGTACCCCGCCTAAGGCCCAAAGCAGCTGGGATAGGCTCCAGCCACCCGCGACCCCACAAAGTGGGATAAGCGGTAGAAGATGAAATGAAATGAAATTATTAGCATTATCACATATGTTTTTCTTTTGTTTTGTTTTTTTTCATGAAAAATGTTGAATGAAGTGATCCAACTAATACAATTATAGAGGCGCATGCCTTGTTAAACTAAGTGTATAATTTATCCATCCATAATCCAAGACAAAACTGCATTTCACTAAACCAGGATTATACATATACTTACTCAGGACTATTCTTCAAATTAAACCAAGACTAAACTAGAGCTGCTGTATATCCACAACTGTACCCAGGCAAACAATACAATGTTCAAAGAAATCAACATGACCTAAGAATATTGTTTGACCTTTTGATTGGTCTCAAACTTTGGTGTACTACAGCTATGTTGGAAAATCAATGTTTATTTTTCCTGGAGGTCACAGAAAAAAAAGCAATAACATTTAAGATTAAGTCATAAGTATGATCTACTTACCTGTAAAATGCAATATTACAGTATTACAATGCAATAGAGCATACCATGCGATATAGTACAATTACATAGCACTGATGCATATTTTAATTTACATGATACTAGAGTATCCCTATTGATTAGTATTTACTTATTTGATACAGAAAAACTCAATACAATGAGAAACTGTCTTAGAGAGAGACAGATTTACCCCTGGGGGAAATATAATGAAACAAGCTGCAGAGTTTTACCTCAGACACAAACACATCCATATGATTGAAGAAAATGATCAGTTACAAAGGGAAATTGTATTTTTAATAAAAAACACCGATGATTTGAAGCTCTCAGTTTCAACTGTCTTTACTGAATGTCAGACATTTTACAGGTCCTATCTGTTACAAAGCTTTTCTTTATGCTCTATGTTCGTGTGAAGGTTGATCCAAAGCTATTTCGCGACAGTGGGATGTGGAGAGGCAAGAATCAATTACAAAGAGAGGCAGCAAAAACAGACATAGAGCAGGATGGCAAGGCCCGAGCGGAGGAGGAGGAGAGAATCGATAGACCTGCTTCAATAGGCCCATTGCACTGGGTTTTGCCAAGAAGCCATCTATTCCTCTGTGTGTATGTTTGTGAGAGCTGCAGGTTCCACGGTCACTGTTGGTCAAAAGGGATTTCTGCTTAAAGTAGAATGGGACCAATGTAAGGGTCTGGGGCTGTGGGGATTATTAGGAGCTGGGGGCGATAGAGGGAATCAAAATGAAAGATTGTGGAGTGGAAAGGCCTGGTTTTCTAAAAAGGTGCAGTACATTTAGGAGCAATGAACCTGAGTAAAATGTTGTAGTTTTACATTGTCCCTCCAAATATGTTACAGGTACACTAGTGGTAAAGTAAACACCCAATCAGGAGGAAATGGTCATGATTATGGAAAACTAATTTTGACTAATATGGCAGACTACTCATAGATTTAGTCCATTAACATTCAAATCTTTTACATGCATTTTACACTACAAATGCCTTAGCAGAAAAGTTTTATTATGACAATAAAATGTCTCTAATTCAAATTTATCTCTACCGAACATTATAATACATACTTTTAGGAATGAGTGTATAAAGGGTTGAGCAAATACAGTGTAGAAAATAATGGTTAGGTTAAGTAATGTAAGTCAGGGTTGTCCCACATAAGGCCTGTGGGCCAAAACCAGTCCACCAGAGGGTACAATCTGGCCCGTGGGATGATTTTGGAAAGTGTGAAAATTACATAGAAGAATATTAACAACAATTTGTAAATAAAAGTAGGTGTTGTCTGTTGAGGTTCTCAGTCATCCGGGACATTTTCAAGAAGAGGTTTTGACAATGCATTTGGACGTAGTTTTGAAGGTGAAAGTAACTGTTATTCCTAATTTGTCCACTGGGAGTCACAGCGGACCTAACACAACAATGATACCCAAAACTGAACAGCAGATGGGTGCAATACGCCATTTGGTTCCATAAATGGCGATTTTGCTGTCAATATAACCCTCTGTGGCTTTGTTATTACCCAAAATGTCTTCTTCAAAAAATTAAAAAAGTAGACCCAGGGTGTAGAGTTTTCCAAGAAAAATGGACCACTCCCTATTTATTCACAGAGGAGAATGTGAAACCTGTGTGCTTGGTGTGTATGCAGCAAGTTTCAGTGCTCAAGCAATATAGTCTTCAGTGCCACTATTACACTATTACACACAACATTACAAACAACCACTACAACAGCTTAAAATGACCACTGAATAAAGAGAAGATAAATGACATGTTAGCAGGTCTAAGGAACCTGTTTTTTTCACGTAACTGAGAGCTCAGTGATGCTGCAGTTCGTTAGGTTATTGCTAGCAAAATAGCAGTAACAACAAGCCACACTGTGAATACAGACATGTTGAAGCCTTTTGCCAACATTCAGCAGCCTTTTCAGTTGTGATTGATGAGAGGTCTGAGATTATAATGTAATTGTACTTCTTTGTAAAATTTTGCAGTTGTCGTTATTTATAGGTTATTATGCTATTACTTTACTGGTCTGGCCCACTTCAGATCCAATTGGGCTGTAAGTGGCCTCTGAAGTAAAATGAGTTTGACACCCCTGCTACTGCTGCAAGAGTAAGATTTGAATGAATGCATCAGTGAATGCAGTGGTTATTAGAGTTTATTAATAAAAAAAGAAAAAAAAAAGCTTTTTTCATCTTGGCTGCTTGCTGAATTATATATAATTGACGTTTGGAATATTAAGCTTAGTACTAGTAGTCTATGTTATAATTTTGGATAATGCTGTGGTGTGGTTTTTGCTGTGGTGAATGTTGGACCTTTACAAACTTAAACATAACCCTAACCTTGTGGGTTGTAACTGGATTAAAGGCCCTGTGTCACGTGTCATGCCCAAGGAAATGGTAACCTATTTATTAAAGCATTAGAACCACCATGAGGTGACAGATTTTAACATAATATTGTGGCACATTTTGCAACGTTTGGTGGTCGCAAACCATGGAAACTCAGGTTGTGCTCCTATTTAAAAAAAAAAGCACATTGGAAATTGTTAACAGGATACAAGAAAAAAATGTGGTTTGTTATTCAATGTGTAATTTTTTTTTTAAAACACATAATTTACCCAAACCAAGCTGGATTCAAACCCTGGTCTCTTAAGTATGTGTTAAGCGCACAAACAGGTGAGCGACAAAGCGACGCATTTGTCCTCATAGATCATAAGAACATTTCACCAGAAAATTCATGGTCATTTTTATGAAAACACAGCTTTTAACTATTTGTAGTCTGCCTACCGTTATAAGCTACATAAATAAAAAAAATTACAAAAGAAACAAAACCAAATGAACCAAAGCACAGCTGAACTCAAAATTGAATCAGATAATGGCTGCACTCTGAAATGAAGTGGGTAAGTAATCATTTATAATGTTCTATATTTGGATTGATGTAATGCCCTGATGCAGAACACGTGTGTAGTCATACAATCTAGACATAACATCTGTCTAGCCAGTGTCTGTCAATGTTCAAGGCAGACGCAGCTCGTGAAGGGTTAAATGTAGTGCAGTATAATTTATTCCTTGAAAGCAGCTCCTGAGCTTTGCGTTTTCTGACTGAGAGATGGGGAAATGGGGCAAGAGTGAAGTAAGTGCAACTGTGGAGTGCTTGATAATGGAGATATGGAGAAAAATAGGGTTTTACTAAAAGACCGGAAAGGCTGTCATCACGCTAGTAATGTATTTTACTGTTATGATTTAAAATGGAGCTACATCCAGTCCAAAATCTCTCCATTGTCTGTCAGTGAAGACAAAATACAGCTTTGTTTAATGAACATGCCTGACCTGAATTAGAACAAATAAAATTAACAAATAACCTATTTTCTCATTTTAATGTGTCCAAATGAAACAGTAAATTATATTCTACAGTACAGTCCAGTACAGTACAGTGTACTATAGTATAGTATACATCCAGAAAACAAAAAAAATCATTGGAAAATATGGTTCCAGTTCACAATGTAAAGAAATAAGAGGGAATATCCTGCCATTTCTAGACAAGAGGGGGGACTTCCAAATAGAGGTCTTCAGAAAACCCACTCATACAGACCAGTATTTGACATCCCTTGGAACCTAAACTGGGTGTGATGCATACACTTCAACACCACAAAGAGACAAATCCCACACAAGCTGAGGGAAGAAACACGGAAGTCACGTACATTAAACAAACTTTAGAACAGTGTGGTTATCCAGAGTGGGCAATGACCAAAACACAACTAAAATAAATCAAAGATAAGGACTAAGCAAGGAAACTAGACCAGAATAAAAAAAAAAAAATCCCATTGTCATGCCTTAAGTAGTTGGTGTCTCTGAGAAACTTAGAAAGATGTTCTCCAAACACAGGATCCTTGTATATTTTTCGCTAATGAACACACACAGATGTAAGTCCACCCAAAGGATAGTATTAACACAAAAGGAGCAATGTGGTGTATACAGTCAAGTGTAGTGAGGATGGGAACAACTTGTACAGAGGTGAGAGTAAGCAACTACTCCACAAGCCCAACTCCTCAGATCAGGACTCAGCAGTATACATCTATCTACAAAAAGAACAGCACAGTTTTATGACCTACCATACTATTAAATGGACTATTCATATTTACTACACTTTTGGGCCTTTATCTGGGTTTTTTAATGTAGAAAACATAAATGACAGTCTAAATCAATACCGTTCAGCTAAAAAAAGTCATAAACGTAGCAAAACAGGCCTAGACTTGCTTTCTGTTCTAGAAAACTTTGAAAGGTCTATTAATACATCCGTGGGTATACGTCGGTATCATGAAGCGTATGAAAAGTTTTTTGCCCATAGTATTTGACTTGAGTCTTGTTCTGAACAGTATCAGGTGGTTTCCTCAATCCCTGGTTACACATAAGACACCAAAGTATGTTGCTATGACCACAAAACCTATGACTATTTGTTTTCGACAAATCAATTGATATAAATGAAAAAAACAAATAGCAGAGCTGTACCTTAGCAAACAGCAATTTTTAAGGTACTTTCTGAGAAGAAAATTGGATAAAAAAGAAATACATAAACGAGTTCAGGATTAAAGGAACATAAAACTGCACTGTTGTAAATTACATTTTTACAAATTTTGTCATTAATAACCACAACAACTAATAACAGACTGAAATAATTAAAAAGTAAATTTGACCTTTTATTATCTTGTGGGGAAACTGTAAAATCTAACACATTGATGACAATCATCTATGTTGAATGTACTCTTTAAAGACAGAGACCCACTGAGAGTGCACATCAGGTCGTCCTGAACCTGAAGGTTGATCCCCGCTCCCCCCATTTCGTTTTGTCCTTGGGCAAGACATTTCACCCACCTTGCCTCCAGTGACCATAGCACTGTTGTATGAATGCATTAGTGTGATTGTGGTGGTGTGTGTGTGATGGTCCGAGAGGCCATTGGGACCATTGGTATGGCAGCCACGTCGCTCAGTCTGCCCCAGGGCAGCTGTGACTACAGAGGTACCTTACCACCATCACAGTGTGAATGTGTGAGTGCTTGTGTGTGTGTCAATGGACGCTTGATGTAAAGCACTTTTGAAGTGCTCAAGAGGGTAGAAAAAAGCACAATATATGAATGGCATTTACCTCAAAGTGAAGAATTTACAACCCTATAAGGTTTTTTAAATGTAAGCTTAGTTTACAGTAAGAAGCTATTTTAAAGCTCATAATAACCAGAAGCTCACAATAAACTACTAAAAGCCTATAACATGACAGTTAAAGCAATCAGCTCTTCATACTCCACACATATACAGACCTGCATCAGCGAATCAGGCGAGGCCAGTCGATAGTTATTTCATTGTAAATGGCTGTAGACAGGAAAGAGGCTGAGGAGCTTCTGGATGGACTCACTGATCCAGATACTATTGACTGATACACACACCCAATCTTCACTGTTTTCCAAAAATAACACCAAGGATTAACCTTACATGAATCCACTGAAAACCAGAGGTCATTTAAACAAAAACACTGAACAAATGCAATTATATACAAAATAACTACTACTTTAATTTAACTATCTACAGCTTGTTTTCAAGATTTAAAAGTATGTCCAGGTGGTACTAACTACTCACAGTTCAAAGAATGTTAGCAAACAGTTAAGACTGCCTTATTTTAGGCTATGTACATTACAACTATTTTTTAACTATCAGTTGATATTTATACATAGGTTACTGGCCTTTACCCTCACTGTTGTGTGTTGATGTAACAAACTGAAGGATGTTGGCAGATGAGGATTTTTTTTAAGAGACAGGAACAGACACTGTGACTGAAACAGAATACGGAGCAGATTGAATAATACCAGACTGATTTTCTCTGTATGTGATTCAATGAGAAAGCTGTCTGGCCTACCAGGCTATTGGTAGATTACTGGAAAATTAAGGAATGGTCGCAACTTCAAAAAATATTTTGAACATTTTTTTTTTTTTTTTTGAGCAGCCAATGGGAAGTGACATATACAATAATACATTTAATACAATGATCAAAAGGAGTAGGAAGTGAAAAACCCACTTTTCCACTGGTCATTTACAAAGACAATTGTGTGTTTTTTTGTTTTTTTTTTTGGTACATTTTTTTAATACATGTACATACACCTAAACACCATACAATAACAAGCACAAAGTATGTAACCCCTGAAGGAACATCCTGTTTTATACCAGTGTATTACTATTATATATATTTAGTAATATTATTGTCTGCAGTTTGTTTTAGTCATCTTTTCATACATATGTACACAAATAAACATAATACATATGCAAGCATACATCCATACCCATGCATTCAACATAACAACATAGTACAGTATATAATGTGTTTCAATAAGTTTTATACATTTATCTATAAACACAATCCAATTTGAACACTTCAGGTAAAAGTTTAGAAAATTCAAATTCATCCCAATTTGTTTGCTACAATTTTGTCTAAATTATAAAGTTGCGGTAAATCTTCACGCCCGGTATTAATTTTTGTAGTCATTCCTTTTGCTCCTAAAAATGTTAATGTAACCAATTTTTTTTCCCACAGACTCTGAAAACACTTGTGGTAATAGCATTTGAGCTTCCCGTCAGATACTTGATTAGCTTTATTTTCAGCGTGGGCTCTGCAGCGCAGTCACACTTCACCGTGAATTGGATCAAATTCATTTCCAGCGACAGTTTCCAGGCACTTCCTGAATTCATTTGGAGCCCATTTACACATAGATTGGATGGGTTTGCTCGCGCTGAATACAATCTAGTCGCATTGAGAGGAGAAATAGCAGAGTTCCTGATTATTATTGCAGCTAACCAATGGAACGATCATCAACAAGACAAGTTTTCCAGGTCAGGAGATCCTGACGGAGCTCTTACGTGAGATGATCAAAACGTCTCATAATAAACATCTTTTGGGAGGTTTTTGTGTTTTTCCAAGCATGACAAATACTCAGACAAAAAGAGAGAGTGTTTGAGGAGTATTTCCCGCTCAGCTGAACCCTGTTTGGATTCTAACGCTGGATCTCACCATTTAATTTCCTCCTAATTAGCTGCCTTTCATTTGGGCCCAGTGTAGTTGCTGCAGTCTGACAAGCCAGCACTGGGCTCTGTGAGAGTGTGCGTGTGCATGTGGGCAGTAGTGAGTACGAGAAACTAAATCAATAGCCACTTATCAGATAGGCCTGGTTATGGGCCCAGTGCTCTCAGGAGAACAGAGCCAAGCCTCTTGTTAAATCGCTAACAGAAAGGGTCTTGTTTATTCAGAGCCAGATTCCAGACCATTTTTGTTACAATTTTCCCCTTCTATAACACATCATAAATAAAAAAAATCAAATAAAATTCCAGCACAAAATGATGTATAATGTGTACATTTGAAAGTATGCAGTTAAACACAATGACAAGCACATAGAATATAAAACCTGAATGAACATCCTGTTTTATACCAGTGTATTACTGAGCCCATTTGTTTGTTTGTTTCAGTAATCTATTCATACATAGGTACACAAATAAACACAATACGTATGCATGCATACACCTATACACACACGCAAAACTACAAAGTATACAATGTGCCTCATAGATTTATCTATAAACAAAATCCAGTTTATTTCAATCCTAGAGTAAGTAGTAGTAGCAACAAGTTAGGTCTTCATGTCAACAATTAAATTATAACTATAAACAGCTGACAAATAAATGAATAATATAATATAAGTAATTATAGATATTCTCTTGAATCTTCATAACTATATCACTTCTTCATCATTTTACCATGTCAGAGTTTGGATATTGTAATTCTACTCAACAGCCATACAGTAGTGTTACCTTGAACTGGTGACTGAGTAACCGCCCACTGTTCAGCATAGACTCTATCATCAGCTGGAATCTGTTTGACAAATAATCTTAACTATTTCTAAAGCCATTGACAGCCGGCGGTCAAGCATTTGTCACATGTTCCCCTTGTTGACAGTTGATTGACCTGTCATTTGTCTTGTTTAATGGAGCAATAGTCTGCTGATGGACTGCTCGGAAAATCTGTTCAAAGAAAAACAATGAAACTTCATTAATAACTGTAACAAAAATCAAATAATGTCATTGTTATACAATGGTCAAAGATCCCGTGGTCCACAACTCTCTCTGGCCTCACTGCAGTGTAGTTAAATATAACACACTGCTTGTTATGGAGTGTGCTTTGTGCATTGTGTCATTAGTCTGTTTGTGTGATGACTTCCACTGTATGCAGCTCCATGTCCGCGTTTGTCAGTGTGTATCCAGTTTCATTTGTTCACGTCGACGCGTGACATTTAATGCTTCTGACAACGAGCCTGTGGAGCGAGAACCTGTGGGAATATTCCAGTCAATATTTCAATACAACACCCACAATCCCCTGCAGGCAAAGACAGGAAATGTAAACAGGCTCAGTAATAAGGACGGGAGTTTGGGCTGATATATGGAGGTTAACAAGTTGCGGTTGTGTATCACCCATTTACCATATAGCCCCAGTTTGTGTACATTGTGCCTTATTTATCTGTACGTTCTGTGATTATATAAGTTTATAGGAGATGTATACGTTGAATTATTATTTGTTTTCTCATTAAAGTTCCCAAATAAATAAATAAGTAACAATGGACCCAAGCAAATGGTGATTGAGTACTGCCGGGTTGGAACAAAAATAAATAATCAATGAATAAGTGGATTTTATAAGTCAATCAGAGGCATTACAGTTCCAATTGCCTAGGGCCCACAGCAAGAACATCACCAGCATAGAGGGCTGATTAGATATATTTTGAGTATTTGATTTTATATTACTACAAATAAACATCATTACAGTAACTAATGACATTGTTTAAGATGATATATATAATATAATCATCTGTGTGTCTCCTCTGAAGCAGATAAATGATCGAAAGAAAATATGATAATGAGGATGAGATGTTTTTGTCTGAATTATAAATCTTATGAACACACTATTTGAATCCGCAGTTTTACTCAAATCAAATTGAAATCAATTTCAAATTATCATTTTTTTATTTTATTTTTTTAAATAAACCAGATGTTGTCTTTGAATGAATGATACAGTATCTTTTAATTACTCACATGATTAATGCTCTCAGTAGCCTGCAGCACAAAGAGCGGAGCTGTCAATGGAAACAAAGGCAGAGCATGCAATGGAGACGCTCATTTAGAGAGAAAACACTCACCTACTGTGTGTGTGTGTGTGTGTGTGTGTGTGTGTGTGTGTCCTTGCTTAGGTAAATATTGGGGACTCAAACCAGAATACACACCAGTTGATTGGGGACAGCATTTCAATCGGGGACCAAAACCACGGTCCCCGATTAGATTTAATTGAATTTGTAATGTCCAAGCTTCAAAATGTATTTCTCTCTTAAAATCTCAACTGTCCCTGAAAGTGACATGTTTCAGATTTTTGTGTATGTGTGTGGCCCCCACTCCCCCCCCATCAATTTGTGTGTGACTCTCTATCGGCTACTAGTGGTGGTGTATGGAATTGTCTATGACCCCAATTGGAGGGATTGTTGTCTAGTGTACATGGTCTAAGGACCCCAAATCAAATAGTCGTCTAGCATTTTGCCTGATCACATTATATATATATATATATATATATATATATATATATATATATATATATATATATATATATTTGTTATATATATAACAAATAGCTTATATATATATATATATATATATATATATATATATATATATATATATATATATATATATATATATATATATATATATAGAGAGAGAGAGAGAGAGAGAGATAGAGATAGAGAGATAGATAGATAGATAGATAGATAGATAGATCTATATATAGATATCTATATATAGTGTCATGTATTATTATAACGTATAGCTAATTCTGTAACGCATTGTGGTCATGTCCCTCCCTCCTTTTCCCTACACCATAGTGTCAGTGGAGCACTATAAAATAAACTGCGGAACCTATTTCTTACTTTAAGATGCCACGAAAAAACAAAGATCAATTCTCTCATTGTCAGCTCTCTAAACAGGCCAGAGTAGATGAGGCAAATAAGAAGACAAGGTATACATTAGAGGAAGTGGATGAGACATCCAAATGACATAGAGGAATAAAGAGGAGACCAAGAGGGACAGAGGATGAAAGGAGACCAAGTGAAAAGGTTAAGTTAAGCTTGGGTTTGTGCTACACAGCATTTTTCAATTATTGGATGAAAACTACTGTGGCCTGTGTCTCCCGTGGCCCTACTGTGGCCTGTGTGTCCCGTGGTCCTACTGTGGCCTGTGTGTCCCGTGGTCCTACTGTGGCCTCTGTCTCCTGTGGTCCTACTGTGGCCTCTGTCTCCTGTGGTCCTACTGTGGCCTCTGTCACCTATGGTCCTACTGTGGCCTCGATAGATAGATAGATAGATAGATAGATATATGTTATAAACACTGTTCAAATGAACATGAAGTTAACATAATGTTAATATAAAATAATAAGTATTATTATTTTATTATTTATTTATTATATTTATTTATTTATTAAATTTTATTTAAAAGATAATTATGTGTCTTCTTTTACTAACATTTAATTCTGAAAATAAAAGAAAATACAAAAACACAAATCCCAGCCTGGGTTTAAACTCTGGTCCCCAGGGGGAAAGCCCAATGCTTAACCACTACACCACAGAACCTAATGGACATAAGTGACAAACACTAGATTGGACCTTTAATTGGAGGGAGGGGAGGGGCGGGGCTTGGCGCGAAAGTAGCTGTTTTCGCGGGTAAATTGTTACATTACTGCGCTACCTGCGTATGCTGGCACCACATGGTCAATGCTACAGAGACCTAAAAGCAGCATAGCGGACAACCACATTGTTGAAGGTAAGAAAAAACTTGGTGGCTTGGTAATTACTGACCAAATGTATATTTTGTGCAATTCAATCAGTCTGTAATGTCCATGAAAATGATTGTTAAAGTGATAAATTGGTATAAACTGTCTTCTATAGACTTCTATAGTATAGACTCCTATCACAAGGCCAGCTAATCTTAGCTAGCTAGTTAGCTGAGATGGACAACACCAACTGGCAATTTTGTTAAGAGATAGCCTTAAACATTTCTCTTGTTTTAAGTAAGGACAGACAATTGACAGTTGCACGGAGTAGTTTTGACAATTCCAAGTAGGCTAAATTTAAGCTAGAAAAATTAGAGCATTAGGAGGAGCACCTCATGGCTAGTGGGGGCTCACAGAGGTGATGATGCATAGGTAGGTGAGCAGTATAAATTATTTACCTTAACATGGATAGTGGTAATGATAGGTGTGGACCAATTTATTAAATTTAGCTGTGTCATCATATGATATTTTTGTAATTTAGACCTGGTTTTTTTCTCTTTATCAGACATCAACACCTGAAATGAATAAGGTAAGCCCTGTTTTTAGGATACACAGATTGCATGTTATTGTAAAGTGCAGGATTAGTGGCTCCTAGAGAAAGCATCTTTATGCTGCTTTTTTACTTGCAGCATGTAAATGATTGTCCCCAATTGGTTAAAAGTTGTGTGTGTGAGGGTTCAGAACGACCTCAAAAGTATTCCTATACAGACATCTCCAGTGTCATATGTTCAGTGTGAATGAATGTCCCCAATTGGCTAAAAGTCGTGTGTGTGGGTTCAGAATGACCCCAAAAGTTTTCAAATATATAAAGAACTGGTGTCAGTGTAGACTTTACTGTTATGTTGCATTGAAAAGTATAATATAAAAGAATCACAATGTTGCATAAAAGACAAAAAGCCTACAATGCAGCTGTGCATTTAACTTTTAATTTTTAACTACTTAACATCCCTAGTGAGAGTTGAATTATATAATGGTTCCGAGGTGTCAAAGACTCATGAATAAATGAGTAAATAAGTGAGCCTTTAGTATGTTTTCTCATTTGTTCAGACTAATATTCAGACTGAAGTGTTTATTTCATTTGATATCATTTCCAGGAAAAGTCTCCACCTGATGTCACTGAACAGGTGACCAGTGACAATGACAAACCTCAGGTATGAGTTTGAAAGATACTACTATATAAACTGTAATTTGCCAAATGCAAAATACAAGGCTCAACCTTATGTTCTCTGTGATTGGGAAACACTACCGGGAGGCCATTATTACATTTGAATTAATCACTCAGCCCAAACGACATGTCTATATTTTTAAATATGCTCAGTATGTGGCATGTTGTATTTCAGTATAAAGATTTAAGTCAACATATGATATTTGTTTATTTATATATGGGGTTTTTTTTCTCTTCATCAGAAATCAATGCCTGACATGAATGAGAAGACTGTTGAAAGTGACAGACAAAAGGTAAGGCCTGTTTTTAAGGTACACAGGTTGCATGTTATTATAAAGTTCAGGATTTGTGGCTCCTTGAGCAGGCATCTTTATGTAGCTTTTTACTTGTTACACAAGTAGCCCCAAGTATTGAAACGTGTACTGAAGTTGCAGCATGTGAATAATTGTCCCCAATTGACTAAATGTCGTGTGTGTGAAGGTTCAGAACGACCTCAAAAGTATTCTTATATAGAGATCTCCTGTATCATATGTTCAGTGTGAATGAGGGTCCCCAATTGGCTAAAAGTTGTGTGTGTGAAGGTTCAGAACGACCCCAAAAGTAATCCTATATAGAGATCTCCTGTATCATATGTTCAGTGTGAATGAGGGTCCCCAATTGGCTAAAAGTCGTGTGTGTGAGGGTTCAGAATGACCCCAAAAGTAATCCTATATAGAGATCTCCTGTATCATATGTTCAGTGTGAAGGAGGGTCCCCAATTGGCTAAAAGTTGTGTGTGTGAAGGTTCAGAACGACCCCAAAAGTATTCTTATATAGACATCTCTTGTATCCTATGTTCAGTGTGAATGAGGGTCCCCAGTTGGCTAAAAGTTGTGTGTGTGAAGGTTCAGAATGACCCCAAAAGTATTCTTATATAGACATCTCTTGTGTCATATGTTCAGTGTGAGTGCATGTCCCCAATTGGCTAAAGTCGTGTGTGAGGGTTCAGAATGACCCCAAAAGTATTCTTATATAGACATCTCTTGTGTCATATGTTCAGTGTGAGTGAGTGTCCCCAATTGGCTAAAGTCGTGTGTGAGGGTTCAGAATGACCCCAAAGGTGTTCAAATATGGAAAAAACTGGTGTCAGTGTAGATTTTACTGTTAGACTGCATTTAAACCTATAATATAAAAGAATCACAATGCTGCATAAAAGACAAAAAGCCTAGAATACAGCTGTGCAGTCAAATTTTTTAGTTTAGTTGAACTAGTTGAATTATATAATGGTCCCAGGTGTCAAAGACTCATGAATAAATTAGTAAATAAGTGAGCCTTTAGTATGTTTTCTTATTTGGACAAACTAATATTCAGACTGGTTATTTATGTTTATGAAGTGTTTATTTCATTTGATATCCTTTTTTCAGGAAAAGTCTCCACCTGATGTCACTGAACAGGTGACCAGTGACGATGACAAACCTCAGGTATGAGTTTGAAAGTTACTACATTAACTAATTTCCCAAATGCAAAATACAATGTTTAACCTTATGGTGTCTGTGATTGGGAAACACTACCGAGAGGCCCTTATTAAATTTGAATTTATGGTTGTGTATTTATATATTAGATAGATACTTGAGATCAGAGTTATGCAACCACCGTCCGTGACAGCACACTTCCGGGGTTGACACGCAGTGGCCTGTCATCTATTACATGTTCTTACAAATAATAATAGAGCATGCAATTTAGTGAAAATAAGAATAAAACAAAATACAAGGCAATAACAATAAGGATGAAGGCAATATTAACTATTGAAAAAGGGCAATATAAAGCATGTTTAAAGGAGCAGTGAAAGCACTGGGTGACAGTGATTTGAAGTGTAAACAATTTACAATTAAAGTGCAGTACAGATGTTAAGGTGAACTATAAAGTAATCGTCAGTCTGTGTTAGCTGACCAGTCCAGTTTGTCATCAAGCTGCTGGCCCAGGTATCTCTAGGTCTTAGCAAACTCCACGCTGATGCCCTCAATGGATATTGGCTGCAGGTGTAGCCTGGGTCTCCTAAAGTCCACCACTATCCTTGGTTTTGACACTGAGAACCTCCACATCTATTTTATATGTATACCTTTTAAAAAAATGCTAATGAACTGTTGAGATGACATTACCATGTTTTTCTTCATAGACAAACGCAGCAACCCAACTAGAAAGTGGGAGGAAGCTGGGTCACACGCAGTGGAAAGGCAAATGATGCACTTCATTAATACATGCAGAGTACCTTAAAAAGAAAGGCCTCTGCCTTTCAAAACAACTGTCCTTTTTCTTGGAATAATTTGCAAATCTCAAAATAACACTTTTTATTTACATAGTCAGGTGTTGAAACTGAGCCTGAGAATTTATTATTTAATGTAAAATAATAGCTCTTTTTGAATTTGATGCAGCAACCCATCTCAAAAAAGTTGGGACAATAGGCTAGGAAGTGATGCTAAAAAAAGAAGCTGGAGGAGCATCTGGCACAGTGTTTATTAAGCTAGTTTTAGTCTTTTGACTAAAATGCAATTCAGTTTTAGTCATAATTTAGTCATCTAATCCTTATTAGATTTAGTCGACTAAATAGCATATCAATTTGGTCGACTGTATCTACAGTTTGTTTGTTTCAGACTAGGAATACAAGTAGCATTTTCTCTCAGAAGTAAAGATGGGCTGAGATTCACCAATCATTCATCAAAAATGTTTGACATTTCATGTGTTTTCTGAGATGTTTTTTTGTTCTGTAGATGATAGAATCTAGTTGTAATTTTACATTTTTCTGAGGTTGTTTCAGAATTTTTAGGTACTTTATTTTCTGATTGGTGAACTTCTGCCCATCTTTACTTCTGAGAGACACTGTGTTTTTAAAATGCTCCATTTACACCCTGTCTATGGAAGGCCGTTTGAGGATTTACTCTGATTTCACCAATATCAGCCTTTTTTGGCCACTAGTGCTACTACTACTAGTACAAATTAGGTGCACTTGTACTACTAATGAGGAATTTGGCATCTACTAGTACTGCTAATAGACATTTTTGATTTTAATAGTAAGACAGTCATGTTACTGACCCCTTGACAATAACCCCAATTAGTTGTCAAATGCTACTCAACTGCCGTTTACAGTCGTTTTTGCCATTTCAGGTCCCATCTTTTTTTAAATGTGCTGCATCAAATTCAAAGTCAGAACGGTCCAACAGTGTTTATGTCTTGCTTGTTTTTTCTAAAATGGTGTTACATCAGAGTCCAGAGTTCTGTTCTAAACCCGTGTGAGCTTCGGGAAGCAAGATGTTTGTGGCTCAGCGTTTTCCATGTTCATTATGCTTAAATTTGAAGTAAATTTGAGCTAAGAGAAAAGACTAAATCTTTGTGTCTTTATTTTTTTGCAGATCTTTGTTCATTGTGTCTTGGTGAATTAAATCAAAAAGAAGGCATTAACACGTTCAATAGTGAGCTAATAGAAGTAGTAATATATTCATAGGTTTGGAAATAATTTGTAATATAAATTATCTGTACATATAATGGTAATATTTTGATTTCAAATGGTAGTACAATTACAGTTGTGTAAAGGAAAATTAAGAAGGAGTGACATAATAAGGATGACTGATGAGAAGAAATCTAAATGTTACTTTATATTCCATCAGTTCTTTCTAATTAATACTATTGTGAAACACATGTATGATATGACACAAACATATAAAACAGCTCATAAGCTCTGTCCCCAAAGTTTAGTCAAGGACCCATTTGTGACATTTGTCAATCTGTGTATTGCAAAAGTCCTCAAAAATGACCTAAAATTTCTTGTCCTCAATCCAAGGGCCTTAATTCGGCCGTAAGTAAAGTTGTTTCAAACAAATCTCATGTATCCAAGTGAAGTGAAGTGAAGTGAAGTATATTCATCCCAGGAGGAGATGTAACTTTTAGGTAAATTGATTACGAAATATCAATTTTTAAAATGTATAACTTGATACTGTAGATCTTCAGAAATATCACAGATGCCATTCACTATTAGTTTTAGTGTGTGTGAAGTATAGATAAAAAATATAATAATGCCCAGCTGTTGTAGATCATCATTAGCACTTGCTTGAGGAGTCTATTTGAGCACATATGCATGTTGAGAATTAAGCTTAGCTACAACATAGTGGAATATAGCCTGCAGTCCAGCTTCAGAGTTGTCCTAAATCTTTTAACAAAAATGTAGAATGGGTTGTTGTTGGGCTATGCAATGGGACAATATTAGATTATGTTATGATTTGTCATATTGCAAATATGTAAATTTGGAGTAAATTGTTGTATTGTGCACTATGTATTATGCTACAGTGCACTGCGTTCTATGCCATTCCTCAGAATTTAGTAAAGTCAAACAGATAAGCTTATCAGAGGGAACTGTGGGTGTACCTCTGTCGCAGTCGACCCATCCCCTCCATCCAAAAGAATACCTATGTAGGAGCATAACTGACACATTTATTGGATTGAACTTTCTTGACTATTTTATGAGTAGACATTTAATGACATTTGTTTTTTGTCACAGTTAAATATATGCTGCTCACAACTTATAACTACACAAACTACAGTATTCCTCTTCTCTGCTAAGAAGATATGTTTTATCCAAATCTGCTCTGCTCAGATACCCACCCCTTTGCTGCTTTGCCGCTGAGTGCTACAATGATGGTCCAAGTCTAAGTCTGAGGTTAGCCCAAGTCAGAGTGCAGTCATTGAAGTTTATGCTCAAGAGATCCTAAAATGAGGCCAATGACTTGACTGTAGTCCATGACTAAAGCACTTAATCTCTGGTACACAAGAGTTCACTCTTGTCATTGAGCATTTCAATTGCTTGTAGTTTCATGATTTTTGATACAGTCCAACCAGTTTTAGCGATCTATTAATACAGCTATCAACCTTTGTCCCCAAAGGAAAGTCAGGTACTCATTTGTGACATTTATCATTCTGTGTATTTGTGTACAACCAAAGTCCTCAAAAGTGTCCTTAAAATTCTTTGTCCCCAATCTAGGGGTTTAAATTCTGAAGGAACAAAAGTTGTTTGAATCTAAAATCTCAAGTGATTTTCATTATGTGGGCTGTCCAAATGACATATTCTACCTGTTATTTTCTTTCTAAACCATTCAGAAAGTGCTGTCCTCAAAGGGGGGGTTTAGAGTTGGCGCCCCCAAAAATGGCCTAAGCGAGTATACGTGTGTGTGTGTGTGTGTGTGTGTGTGTGTGTGTGTGTGTGTGCGTGTGTGTACCATTCAGCTTTACTTTACAGCCATTATCCTCTGCCATCTCCACCGAGCTGTCAATTCATCTGTCAGACATCAGCTGCCATGATGTGTCAATCTTCATTAAATCTCCCAAAATACCAACCATCCCTGACGAAACAGAAATGTGTGGAGAATAAAATAGGAAGATCAGGGATTAAATGGAAGATAAAAGAAAACATCTGAATCATTCATTTATTTAATATGTTTCAAAAACGTTCCCTAGATATAAAGTATTGGCAAAATTACACAGTAAGCATTTACTTCTTAATGAAAGACATTTTATAAAGGTAAAGGCAGTTTGCTCAATATGATGACAACAGGATTCATATAAGTCCAGTATTTTTTTTCCCCTCACATTCTGATAACAAAATAAATTGTGAAGATTACGTCCAACTCAGTATTCATAAAAATTACATTCCAACTATTTTTTGTATTTATATCTACAAATGACCCCAACAATTTTGGTGTTATCCACTTTTACGTGGTTTTCCAAATAGCACTCGCAGTCAAAGTCTTTTTTTAAATTAAGTGTTGTTCATATATGTCATATCCTGAGTTCACTGCGCCTTGTCTCTGGGTAATAATTTAATTACTTCAAAAAATTTTCTGTGAAATGCCATCAGCTGGTGTCAATGCAAGCATAATATACCTATTTCTGATCACTGCCTACCCATAACCAGTTACTGACTCAAACTGAAGCTGAGCACCTAAGGTTAAAGCAGGTGAGTTGGTCAAAGGCCTTTTGGCCTTTGTACCTAAATCATTATGGTGGTTGTTTTTTCATTTTTTTCCTTTTCACATTTTTCTGTATTCATTTCCACTGCTTATCCTGCTACAGGTTGAGGGTAGTACTTTTCAGCTGCTGTATGTGTGTGGCGGGGTGCACCCTCGATCATTGCCAGTGAATTGCAAGGCCAACACTAAGACAGATTCTGACAGACAATTGTTCCCTCTCACATTCATTCACTCAGGTTAGATTTACAAGTTTACCTACACATGCATCAAACCCTTCTGAGGCCCGATTGCTGCGCCCCGTGCAACATTTGAGAGAATCTAATTGATAGAGACAGTTGTTGCAACAGGTTACAATGGTGTTACATTTTGGTTACACTTTAAATGATTGAAGTGCATCCACAATGCTCCAATAAAATCATTAGCTATAAAAATGAACAAGATATACCAATTTGAAACAGTCTGACTTGAATACACAGTGAGTAAAACTAATACCTACATTACCTATATTTATGCTTAATGCTCTGCAAAATATCTCCAGGCTCAATGTCTGTGACCAATTTTATTTAAATGGATATGATTAAACATGATTACATTCACAATGCATTTAAGAACAAGATGTATTGTGCATCACCACTGACCTTGTCTATTTGTGATTTATTTATTCTGACAAAAGGCCCCAGTATAAATCAATGAGATAATCAGCTGCAGTACCTGTGTCTGCTCCACTTAATTTTTCTACTGTACAAATTCCAAAATAAACTGCATATATATACATAAAACAGGGCAGTTGTGTGGTCTCTTAACAATCCTGAAAACAGAACATGGTTGGCTAATCCAAGCACCATAGGTTTCTGTATTGCTTAGGGTTTGCTTGAATAATGAACAAAATGAATAAAATGATTTCATAACAATGTTATGCTGAGTTTTGCTTTTAATTAGGATGTCATAGGTTCAACACAGAAATGCAATATCAAAATACAACATTCATCGTATGTCACTATAAACTCTTAACAAACAACCTACAGTATATAACAACGAGGACCAGTGAATATACATGGTTATAGTAAGCTACTGAAAGAAGACTGACAAGGTTTGTTTGTATGTTAGCTAAATGGGGTTCTACAGGGACAGAGTGGGGTTTGGAGCCAGCCTCATGTGACCCGTAGCGCCTTGTTATTTCTCTACTGCTCTATTGTTTCGCCCCTAAAGCTGCCTTTGCTCCACTTAGACGCAGTGCAACACAAAAGGTCAAGGGAAATTGGCTGAGACTAGTACTTTAGTGTTTCCTTATTATATTACACATGGAGTGTTTCAGAGAGTCCAGTTTGTTGGGTTAAGGCCACATTCATCCACACCACTTCCGTTATTCAGCTGGAGTGATCTAACAAGATATGTTTCAAGACGTTGTCTGTCATTGACTAAAATACCCCGTACAAAGGACACTCCATTCGGCCGCTGGTAACCTTTGAGTACTCTCCATTAGCCACACTGCAGCAGTGATATGTGACGGGCCTGTAATGCCCACTGGCCTGCAGCGGTCCACTTCCTAGTACCAGCACTGGCTTCCATGAATTCATACACAGCTTATTTGCAGCAGTGATCTATGATTCCTGGTGCCACTCAGGATTAATGCGCAGTATTTACAGCCTATGCAGTGAGGAGGGGTGGGAAGGGATATTAAAAGGTTAACAATGGCAGTTCAATTTATTTAAATGCTCTTCAGTTTTCGATGTTTAATGGCTGGAGGCTGGAACGGTGCAGACAACAACACCTCTAAAATCTAATACAAACTTACAATTCAATTTTTTTATTCAACATTTGACAAGAGCTTTACTGACTGCACAAAGCAACAACTCCTGCCCTTAGACCCATATTCAGGGTGAGGGAAACTCAAAAAGAAACCCAACCATGGGAAAAAGAGAAACCTCATAGAATCGGGCTATAGGACCATAGTATATCATATAGAAGTTCAGATGGCTTCCTTATGACTTACCGTAAGCTCTTTTGCCAACACAAAAACCCAGCGGTCCTCTTTCATTTTCCCCTTTCTACCAATCACATGACTGAAGTTGACACTGTCTGATGCTGCCTGTTTTCGACCATAGGTAAATTCCAGGTCAAAACACACTTGCCATTTCTAATGACACAGTGTGATATGCTTCATACACCAGTCGTGGGCAATTCAAGTCACACAGTTTGACATATAGTTATTATACAACTGTGAAAAAATGGATTGTGACGGGATTTGAAGGTAAATAAACACCATTTGGAGTTTGCAATGTACTGGATGGTAAAAAAAAAAGAAAAAAGGTTGCATTCAAGAAGTGATTATGCTCTATGGGCCAAATAACACATAAAAGAAAGAAATAAACCTATAAGACAAAATGTGTTGAATGACAATGAGCTAATTCCATTTATTATTATTTATTTAATTGTTCCACAATATGTCCTTGGGTTTTTGCTTACAGGCTATTACATATATACTATATATAGTGCTCTAAGAGGACAACTGAACAATTATTAATTTCTTTAGAGCACTGGCGTTTAAATATTGTTCTATGTAGAAGCCTATCAATTCACAAATACCCCAAACAACTCACAGACAGTTCAGGATCAAAACTCATTTACATACATTTGATTAGGTTTTGAACTTCCAACCAGGGCCAATAAGAAGAAGATAACATTTTCTCTGGTGAGTTATAGATCTATTGACCTCCTAAAGTTTAGGAGGTTCAACAGTTTAGGACCTAAACTGTTGAACCTTTGGGTGTAACCTGGGGGTGTAATATCTGAAATTCACCAATACACAAGCAAATGTGGAAAATAGTTATTATATTTGAGGACAAACACAACACTGCAGCTACCAAAAAACCCCCAAAAACCCTGTACTTTTAGACATAGAGACAATTTCAACATTTAAGAAACCAGGGTATAAATAGAACCACACTTACCACATTCCAAGCTTTTTGTCTGTAGAGTGTTTTTGCTCACAAATGAGTTGTCCATTTTTATTCATAAAATATTTGTGGTGGGTTCTAGGTGCATTGTGGTCTTAATCTGACCATGGGCAATGTTATTCCTGACAAAAGAGACAAACTGCGGTACCACACCTATGTCATTATCCCTTCATTAACTATGCATTGGCTCTCTTCATTTTGCACAGTCAGTGGTAAAAAAAAAATAACAGATGTATTTGGGCCCTTGCTCCTGCCGCACACACTCACAATGCCCCAAACACACACACACACACACAGATAATCATCACATCTTCCGACTCAGAGCTGAAGTTCCTCTTATAATAACTTGCCACTATTCAACCAGGCCATTCAGTCGGCGGACGCATCTTTGTGATGAGATTGTGAGCGGCAGGACGTGATCCGAGTGGAGATGGGAAAACATCCCGAATCACTGATCTAGACTTGAAAGAAAGAATTGTTTCATAGAATTGATTAGGAGTTTTCAAGCACTGATACTAACATTATTACGAGCTCCCAAGGAGTCATTTTTTTCTGAACATGTAAGCTATTGTGATTTCATATTATTAAGACCAATTTACCACCATATTTATCATTAGAGTTATACAAGTGTAAGCATGCATGGAATCAGAGAATTGATTATTTTGTGTATGACTCCTTCTGATGTTGCTTGTATAATTATTAAATCAAATCCTTATGTTGTATATGTATGTTTTAAAAATGTAATCAATATGAACAGTTTACATGTCTTAACATCTTGATTTGAATGTTTATTGTGTACTATCTTGGCAGATGTGTGAGTCCTCACATTAAACTGCAAACAGTGTTTAATGTTCCATCCATCCAACCGTCCATCGAGTTTGACTTTTCATTACCACAAGGGGCCAAGGGGTAGGGCTAAAGGGAAGGGGTAGTGGTAAGTTAGAGAAGTGGGACTGGGCCTTAGACTCCCCACAGAAAACAGAAAAGACATTAGAATATAAATATGTAAAAAAAACTGCTACAAAACTGGCATTGTTTGTAGACCAAAACTTTTCTTGAGTGAAACACAATGTGCTAGTACATATTCATGCATTTGCTTGTATTCCCATTCAGCCATTTCTGTCATTTTTTGGTGGCCTGCATAATCTACTTCCACTTTACCGCGTGCGAAATAAGAAAAGTTGCTCGTTTGACCTTCACTACTTCTACTTTTTGTTCTTGTACGTTGCCTTTTCTCACCGCTTAATGCGCTGATCATAAGTCTGTAAACTGTCCCTCACGCTCGCTTCTACCTGAATGATGTTTCCCTGCAGACTTGACCTTAATGGATGATTGCTTAAGAGTTGCTTCTAAAATGGCAATATTTCACTCCAATGATATCACGAAACAGCATAATATTGTGAAAATGTTACAGAACAATACTTCAGCACAACATGTGACAATAATTACCCAGCAGTGTTAGACAAGCCTGCTCAGAGCCTGTGTTAATAGGTATATGTTCTGTTGAGCCAATCAGAGTCCAGGGCCACTTCCACTAAATGACCTTCATGGATGTGCTCTATCCGTGGCTTCTGCTTATAGCCTGACCTTACATGTCTGCCTCTATTGCATCACATCACAGCCGCTCTCAGTGGGCCCCTGCCGTCCCACTGTGCATCAATACATGACATGACGCCCGCTGTCCAGGGATACAGCTATAGCCTACACGCATTTGTCTGCAGCTAATTACCAAAGGCTCCAGGCTAGCCATAGCTCTGATTTTTACTCAAAGCTGTGGTATAGATTCAGTCCCTAAAGACAACAAGGCTATTATTAAAACCTTCTTTAGATATTTTGGTTTATTGGCCTGAAGAGAATCATGGTCATCCGTGAGAGTGTCAGCAGCTGTCACAATAATGATGAACAGCCTGGAGGAGGAGTATAGATGTGAGTTCACACGATAGACGTGTTTAAAAGTTATTACACCTTTAGATTCTGCTTTTTCTTTGTTTTTGTAATGAAGATAACTGAAAATTGACAAGGAAAAAAAAAGTGTTTCAAGTTACTCGAGGTTTTATAGGGCTTATAGTCAAAGTCAGACCTCAAACCAGCCAACGTCAAAACTGAGGCAATGTCATTAAAAAAAAAAAGAAAATAGAATTAGCTAAAATCCATCAAAATCCACAATGACTGAAGAGATTTTCTAAAAGAAGTTTGTCAAGAAAAATGATTGCTGCTAAAGATCTAAAGATGACCGTACTATTGATTTGTTGATTTATTTATGTTTTTGTTATATAAATGGTGGCACAGTGCATTTTGATATGTAAGAAATGTGCATTCACTCCTTAAAGGCTCCAGTCTCAGATGGTAACCTTTAGTATCAGTATTAGCCATGGTTGTATGTAGGGAGTTTATTCTGCATCTGTTGTTTCTGCCCCCTGGAAATCCAATCCAAATGGAACCCAGACTGATTGTATACAATAGAAAATAAATAAAGACGGCTGGCCAGGCTACAGCTTTAGCGTGTACCAACAGGTGTTTATACTGGAGTCTATCCCAGCTGAGAGGCAATTAAAGTGAACACCTGTATTATATTGAAAGCCATCTACACTAATTTGCCTGTGCACAAGTCCGACCGAAAACAGAGAGAGACTGTTTTGCTTCCAAGAAATATTCCCAGGCTCTCAGGTCTGAAAAAGCTGTTCCTGTCTTGCCGATAGTACTGACAGCTGTAGACAGCTAGCATTTTCTTGTTCAGTGTTCTCTTTGGATTTGAGTTGGATTTCCAGGGGGCAGTACCTACAAAAGAATAAACTGTATCACAAAAAGCCTGCCCCATTCTAGCTCAACAGTGGTCTAACAAGACTTCTGCTGAGTGAAAATTGTCATGAGATTTAAGACAAATTTAAAAAGGTGCTAATATTTGTGCAATAGATTGGTATGGCTGCCTATGCCCCTAGACTGGTGTGGAATAAAATCTATGTCGACAGTTTGAGCATTGACTTTTTAGAGAAAATCCTGCACATAGCCTCCTACACTGTAGAAGTAATCCTTAAAAAAATGTGGACATAACATGCCAACGGTATTTTTAGTCTTGAGCGTCACATTTAAAGAGACGCTGTGATGGAGTGGTTGTGTCCTGTCATATAATGAGATGTTCAATGACAAAGAGATCTGACATGTGTTGCAGCCTGAAGGTCTAGCATGAACTAAATGTGAACCTGTGCATTAAGAATGTCTCATGAGTCATATAGCATGCACCACATGCTCTTAATATATACTTCACGATTTTGTTGATGGGAAATAGCACTGCCCAGGTCTCATCTAATACTAATATATTGGTAGAGGTTGGAACGGGTGATTTCACAGCGGAGGTCACATCTGTGAAGGGTGTTTTGTATCCTTCCTGATAATTAGGAGTGATATTTAGTCTGGGCGCATGTGTGATGTGACCTGCATGGGCCAAGTCTGATAGCAGCAATCTCTGAAGAAAAATAGCACAGCCGTGACTGACAGATGAGTTCCATTTGAACGTAATAGGGCTGACTCTGATAAAAGCGAGTATTAGCACGGGGATCATCCATCAGAACATTACCCAGCTGGAATATACTGCTTTTTTAAAAGAAAGAGTTAAGGGAGAGTGGTGGAATCAAATGTGGAGGATGAGGTCCCTGTTCAATTAGAGTGCAGGTGAAACAACAGGCTCTGAATGACAATGACCAGCTGTTTTACCCAGCGAGCTCCAGGTAATAGTGGACATCTGAATAACATCAGTGAACAGGCTGTTTACATCAGCGACTCCCTCTGAATACTGACTCCACGTATTCAATCACAGAGGGCTTCACTGTGTCACATTTGCTTAGTCTCTCCAAAGGCTACTGTCTCTAGGTTAAAGACAATTTGAAATAGTTCAAAGGTTATCCAGTAATGAAACAGTTTGCTGGTATATGTATGCAGGTGACTACATGGCAATATATGAAGACATCTAGACTCATCCCCTTCCAAGCGCAGTCATTCAGCTAGGCCTATAATAATGCTTTTTTTAAAAAGAAAAAAAAAGCAGTATGGAATCAAACCAAAATATTTTAGAAAGAATGACAGTACATTCTAATTTAGACAAGACTTGGAGCATAGCTTGAAGTAACAAAGACACTAAGGTCTACAGTGGCAAGGTGAAATTTAATTCATTTTTTTCTTTCTTTTACCCAGACGATTTTCTATTTTAATTTTGTCTCTTTTTTTAAGCAATGAAAATGTAGTTTTATATTTAATCAGAAATATCCCTTTATTTATGCTCACTGGCAAAAACTACCCCTTCTGTCTCAATAGTCAAGGGCTAGTCAATACCTTACAAGCCTCACAGGCTCCCTCCACTCATGACCTGTAGTAGATGGTGGGGTCATGGAAAAGGTAGGTCTATCAGAGGGTAGACTGTCAGGGGATAATTTGCTGCCATTTCCACTCTTCATGGCCAGTATTGACTGCAGTGTTGCAATGCAGTGTTTGAGAGACGTAAGGAGACAGTGTCCATCAAAAAGACTTCTTCCATCCTGGGATCCCCAGGTGCTTCTCAGGGCTCTCACGGCTCCCTTTTGAGCCTTTGGCTAGTCGACCATCGCCTCCTTGACCTGAACACATTTTTTCTAGGCCAGGCTTCTGCTTGTTTGTGCCGTATGAGGGCTCTAAGGGCACAGAATTCTTGTAACTGTCAGTTTAAAGTTTTCTGTTACTTCATTTGTTGTGTAGCTCACTATTGGGCAATGATGCTGCATCGGCTTGTGCTAGTCTCACATGCATATTGGAAGTTGGGAATTGAATACAATTAGGAGGAGACTCTATGGATTCTTTGCCTTTTGCAGCAGCTGAATTCTCACAAGTTCACATACTCACAAAAATCCATCTTTTACTGCTCCAGGCAAAATATTTACTCATGACGCACTGGTGGAGGTGTGGAAGCTATGCGTGCTGTAGGTTTACGAGGCACTGACTGTTTAATCGTTACTAATATAAACAACAAGCCATTGTTCTGATTGGATAATTTTTTTTTATATAATTTTTAATAATTTCATATTTTTCACAGGTGCTTTGTCCAACCACATCCAGGTATTCATCTAAAGGACCAGCGCTTTGCAAACACTACCTATGGAAACCCTCCCAGATAGTTTTATGCAACAGACCATCTGAAGAGCCAGGTAAAGGAATAAATAACATAGTTCCGTGTACGTAGCATGTTTCGATCAAACTGTCAAGGTGTAGGTTATAGAGGGCCATGGGAAACCTTCCCTGAGGTGCTCCTCTCCAAATGATCAGTTTTGGATGCCTGCCTTTAATCGGAACAGAGCACTTTATGCCCATTTCCACTCAGGAGGTAATTTTGTTGTAGTCTTTAACAGATTGCGTTTGTATGAAATTACAGTTTGTTGTTTTGTGAATTTAAATATTCTTGTTAAAATGGTAAGTACCTCATCAATTCAGCTGTGGGTTACACGTTTGAACCAGAGTCTGACCGTGAGCATGAAGAGCCCCAGGAAGAGACTCGGGAACCCAGGGTAAGAGCATTTACAACTTAAAATGGTATGTTTTAAATGCTTACAAAATACTAATTTATAAGAAATGCATTTAAAAGTGTATTCAGCAGACTTAGTTCCCTCCTTCACAGCCCTAGAAATATAATAATCAGCTATTATTGTCCTTGTGCCAGACTAAATTTAGGCTATACACCTAAATGCAATGCTACACTAGCATATAATGTATTGACCACAGCCATAGATAGTAGCTGTGGTGGTGGTGTAAGGAATTGCATTTCAATTCTAAGCCACGAAGAAACACTAGTGTAAAAGTCTTGGATTAGGCTTCTAGACGTTGGTCACAAAATACATAAACTAGCGCGTCAAGACAGTGGTAAGCAGGATTTTAATGTCATGTCATTTTTGCATTCATGTTGCCTGTCATAAGCAATAATAAAAGTCATAGTTTTTGAGTGGTTATCATCTGTGAACTTAAATTGTTGCTTCATCATTACATCATCACAATACATCACAGTCACATCACAATAAAACAATGGTAGTCAGTTTGGCACATTTTACTTTTCTTCATTACTATTCTCACCGGGCGCTTCCAATCACCGTCCAAAGACATACATCTACTGTAATGGTGAATGGGTCCCTGTAGATGGCACACAGTGAATGATTGTGAGAGTGAAAGGTCAAGTGAGTGTCTCTAAGTGTTAGCCCTGAAATTAACTGGTGATTGTCCATGAAGGATTCTACAAGCTGTCTGTAAATGTCATCCATTACCTCCTTATTTCGGATAAGTGGAAAAGTAGCAAGAAATCTGAGATAATGTATAAACTCAGAACTACAATGATATCAAGGCAATCTTTACATCTTACTTAACATAGAAAAAAAATACTGGAGGTGTTTTACTTACATGAATCTTGATTTATACAGGTTTGAAGAACAAGGTGATGTTGCTCGGTGAAAAATCACAAATAGACTGACTTTGTGGTCCGGTAAATGGGCCTATTTGAATATTCTTCCAGCCATTGACATTACCAGGCTAAACAATAAGACCCATTAGTTATGTAAATGTGGTTTGTTGAGGGATAGAGTGATTTTTAGGTGTGTTTTCCCTAAGTCATAAAAAATGTTGACATATGGCAACGCTGGGCCTTTGGGGGTTAAGAAATCTACAAACCTACAGACAAAGATAAAAATGTGTGCATTTTCTCATTTTACCATTGCATAGACACTGCATAGATACATAAAATTTGGCAGGTAAGGTAGATAAAAAAACATAGGCCCTAACCTTGAAGAGACTGCTTTATTCAGCAGCTTGTTTTCAAGGACAGCACTTAATGAATCCTACAAAAAGCACTCACTTCCTTCCTTTAGACTAATTTTACAGAGTGATTAGGCTAATGGCAATAGTGCTTTCTCTGCAACTACAACAGAGCTCAGTCTGTTTTTATTTCTCTGCTTCAATCTATCCAGGCAAAAGGAATAAAAACCTGTGTAAACCCATATCCTGCCAGTATCCGGAGGGCAGTGAGCAGCAGGCTGCAGCCCAGCTCCTGTGGGGCCATGCAGCATGTGCTTGTCAAAGAAGTAAGACCCTTAGCACGGATTATTACAGGCCTGCTACCTACTCACGCTCTCTTCTGACTTCAGCAGCTGCCTCTAGCCAAGTCTGCATATGAATATTTTTATAGACAGATATTTTCTTAACAAAATATCTCTGTTCACACCAGGGGCGTAGCCAGAAATAAATTTCTAAGTGTGCTTCAGAAAAACTAGGTGTGCCAGAATCAATCATTCTACAACACAAGACAGTTTATTTTCTTTTTTTTGTGCAGTTAAGTTATGTAATATTTTAAACAAATAATGCTAATGATAAATATTATACACAGACGCATATTTAAGTGGGCTCAAGTGTAAATTTTGTAAATAACCAAATTTACACTTGAGCCACTGCAAAAAAGAGGAATAATGTGTTTGGATCAGAATGTTTTCAAAATAATGTTAAATTGAGATAAGTACTTTTGAGATCATTTCTGAGACCTCAACTTCTCACTGCTCAGTATCTACAGGTTCAGGAGAGTCTGGGACAGGTTCAGGAGAGTCTGGGACAGGTTCAGGAGGGTGTGGGACAGGTTCAGGAGAGTCTGGGACAGGTTCAGGAGAGTCTGGGACAGGTTCAGGAGAGTCTGGGACAGGTTCAAGAGGATGTGGGACAGGTTCAGGAGAGTCTGGGACAGGTTGATTACATTCTCAAAGCAGTTTAATTACCAAACTTTAAGTGCAAGATCAGCTTGAAAATGAGATTTAGTTGAAATAATCTGACTACAAAACAGAACAAAGTCACTTTTTGCCGCAGTATGAACGCTGCCACTAAGACACTGCAGGTTTAACACCATTAAAGGCTCTAATGCCTGACAATAACCGGGGCAGGAGAGTTTAGGGCATTGGCCCCTCTCTGAGGCTCACTGTGACTTAACTGACTCATGGAAAAATGTAAATTTGAGGAAGGATCTGTAAGTTGTGCGCTTTAGAGAAGACTACAGACAACTTCAGCTAAAGATGACAACAGCGTCATCACTGTCTGAACCAGATTTACACATCACCAGATGAAGAGGGAGCGCAGGGACTAACGCTGCAAAAACTACCTGTAAATGCTCCAGTCTAGAATAAACGTGTTTTTATTTATGAGCTGTATTTATGAATATCGCGGAGGACACTCTCTTTGACAATGTGTTGTTAATCAGCTAATTAAGGACTAGCTCTGTGCAGCCAACACGCCCGAGTCTGAGCCCAGTCTGCTGTCTGTACTGACTGTAGCCAGAGTAGTGACTTTCCTAATAGCACAGACCTTCTTTATGTCCTTCATGTTTTCAAAACACTCATAGACTACAGCAGGAGAACTCCAGCTGACCAGGTCTCAGACGCGCTCTAAAGACACAACTGACCATAAGATCAGGACATTTAAGACATAGTTCGTCTTTTTCAACATAGTTTGTATTTTTCAAATTGGATACTTTTATCATGCTCTGATTGTATTTTCAACAAACCTATAAAAAGTGCAGGTCACATATAAAAGTACTGTTGGACGATGATGTTTTTAAACAGTTAAAGTAATTAAAGAACTCAGTTTATACAATGACAACAATAAACTACCATTAGAACATATTTGGAAAGGCTATCAATTATTTCTGCTTAAAAAACGCTTGCCTACACCCCTGGTCCATACAACAAAACTACATTCAGTGTAAGAAGTAGTTTAGTGGTCATTTTACACCAGTCTCTTTTTTTCCAAATAAAGTAATCAGCCCAAGAGTTAGTTGTCGGTCTAAAGCTAATCTTGTCATGCCAAATTCAAATACTGGACACACAAAATGCAGTTTTAAAGTGATGATTTTATTTATTAAAGGAAAAAAACCCTACCTACCTTGACCTATGTGAGATTATGATGACCTATTAAGATTTTTTTTTTTTTTAGAAAGCTTTGTTCAATTTCATTATTCACACCCAGGCCTGATTACTGCCAGACCTGTTGAATCAAGAAATCACTTAAACATAACCTGTATGACAATTAGGCCAAAAGATCTCAAAATGCAATCCAAAGAAATTCTGCAACAGATGAGAAACAAAGTAACTGACATCCATCATTCTGGAAAGGGTTACAGAGCCATTTCTAAAGCTCTGCGAACCATCTCAGGAGTGGCCGGCCTACAAAATTACCCCAAGAGCACAGACTCATCCAAGAGATCACAAAAGAACCCACAACAACATCTAAAGAACTGTAGGCATCACTTGCCTCAGTTAAGGTCAGTGTTCATGACTCAACCATAAGAAACAGACTGGACAAAATTTGAATTTATTTGGAAAGTATGTGTCCATTACATCTGGTGTAAAAGTAACACAGCCTTTCAGAAAAAGAACATCATACAAACAGTCAAATATGGTGGTATTGTGATGGTTTGGGGCTGCTTTGTTGCTTCAGGATCTGGACCACTTGCTGTGATTGATGGAACCATGAATTCTGCTCTCTAGCCAAAAATCCTGAAGGAGAATGTCCGTCCATCAGTTCATGACTTCAAGCTGAAGCACACTTATGTTCTGCAGAAGGACAATGATCAATGAACACACCAGCAAGTCCACCTCTGAAAGCCTTAAAAAAAGCAAAATAAAGGTTTTGGAGTGGCCTAGTCAAAGTCAGGACTTGAATCTGGTTGAGATGCTGTGACATGACCTTCAAAAGGCAGTTAATGCTCAAAGTCCTCCATTGTGTTCTGAATTAAAACAATTCTGCAAAAAACAGTGGGTCCAAATTCCTCCACAGTGAAAAACTCACTGGCTGTTTTCTCAAACATTTGATTACAGTTATTGCTGCCGAGGGTGGCACAACCAGATATTAGGTTAAGGGGGCAACTACCTTTTCACATAGGGTTAGGTAGGTTTGGTTACCTTTTTTCCCTAAATAAATAAATTTTTTTAGAAAAATCAGAGGCATCCACTAGTGGCACTTTGAAATGACCAGTTCACCTACACATGCATGTCTCTGGGTGAAGGGATGAAGACGGAGAACCCGGAGAGAAGGTTGTGGATGAGCAGCTCAAATGCAGTGGAAAATGTCTGTCTGTATTTTAGAACTTGGCCACTCACTGCTCAGGTAAACAACACAAAACACATTCACAGCTATCACAGTCACATTCTCACGTGACTGAGCACATGTGTGGACAGGACCGTCACCAAAAGGATACCACAGTCCACGTCCAAAACAAGGTCATGAGTCCATCTCTGAGCTGATTTATTTCTGGGCTTACACACAAGGTGACACTGTGTGGATGGATGGAACAGCAGGCCAAAGCAAAGCACCTATATTTACCTTGAAGCAGCACACAGCTTGACAGGTCATGTCTCGGTTTATAAAGCGTTTGTACAGCGGAGGTCACCTGACAGTCTCTGCATTTAGACGCACACTTCACCTTGAGGTAAACATCATTTTCATTCTCATATAGTCTCAGTCAATCAACTTTTTGCATTTCTCTCTGTTACAAGAACCCTCTCTACTGCAGTTCTGTGACCTGATTACCATATAAATATTAAAAGCTTGTAAAAGCTCCTACTGCGGCGTGTGTTTTGCTTTGATTATGTGCGCTATTAACAGCAGGACGTGGAATGTGAGAGTCAGGTCAAACTTAATCCCACAAAGCTAAACCGAAGCATTCCTGCTTCACACAAAACCACCTGTTTAGGTGAGGTTTTAGCAGCTTTTTAAGAACAATTTGACCTTGACAACATTCTTCAGCCAAAGATGGACTGCTTTCTAAAGCTTCAATGAGCACATATTAGTTCTCCTTCTCCTCTTCATGACTTCTTAGACACTGACAACAAAGATGTACAGTAAGCTACCTTCCTCTGCTTTAAGAGTAAACTTTTTTCTATTTTATATTTTTTTCTCCTGTTTTGTTCAACAATGGATTGTTGGCCAGTTTGTCATTGTTAACTTTTTGCATACAACACATGTACTCATACATATTTGGAAGACATTTAAATTGCAAAAACACAACAGGTCAGATTAATATGTCAGCTTCCAGATGACTGAAAATCAACTTCAAAGTGCCAAGGGCTAACAGGTCTTTCAGTTTTAAAATAATTACAGAAGTTAATTCCAAGTGTGATGTGATGCAACCATAAAGAACCTTTTTCCTTGTTCTGTGCTATCTTTAGGCACTGAGAGCAGACACATGACCCGTGAAGCCATACTGTAACTGCTTGTGCTTATCTGCACTATTATGTGATGAGACAGTGCACCATGATAGACTGTGCCCAGAGCATGTAAAGTTTCCGAAGAGGCGTTCATACAAATCGACACGGCCATAGTCCTGCGCAGACATCTTTTTCACAAGATTTAATTCTAAAATAAACACCCAATTAAAGTCTCTGAGCAAGTTGTTGGTTGTGGAGAGATAAAGACAGATCTTTATCCTCTGAAGGATTTGGCAAGATTTTGAAAATATTGTGTGAACATCATCTTCATTTACAATTCTGTAATCACTACTTTTACACGTTTGCTGGTGTTTGATGAATTAATTGGATTAGGGTGGAGGAGAGCTCTCGTCTTAATCACTGTGAATGACACTGGATACTCATCAGTGTCAATCATAAATCGATGTCTAATTGAGGTTCTCTGACTGGTCATAAGCAATCCTACTGTAAGTACTGTAGCAGAAATCAGAGCTCATTTTAAACTATAAACCTTGATGGTAGTTGCTGGGGAGATTTGATTGGTCAATGTATTCACCACCTGAAGTGGCTCCCTTCTAACTGTATATAGTTTGTGTTATGACAGATGTTCTTCATGTTCCCCGGAAACATTGATTCTTTTAAAGGTAAAGGGGTTTATTTTTTCTCAGTTTACACTACACCCGTGACAATTTAATAATTACTTAAAATGCACTTGGTTGTGGCTGTCACACAAAGACAGCTAGCCCCATATCTGAGTTTTAGAGAGAAAATTAAAAAAATAAACAAATTTTAAGAACTTGATTAATAGAAAAAGGATAAAGATAAGAAAATACATATCTAAGAGCACCAGTTGTCTAGAGGCAAGCATCTACAAGCTAAAATGAGTTTAAAAACTTTGAGGGATAAACTTGCAGCTGAACTCACAGAAAAGTGCTTGCATCACATGAACTTGTAATGTGTTAAAATGTAAAGACCACCTCTGAACAACTTGCCACTACTCATTCATCTGAAGAAAGCAGCTCTGGTGAGTGATGTTTCAAAGTGTTTATAACGGTGCCACTCTCTTGATTTGTGTATTTTGCTAAATTATTGTCAGGTTCCACATGTAATGGGCAGTGAATGCCCCACAACACCATCATTTCATTACTAGTAAAATATTAAGTATCACTACTAAGTAATACGTGTTAAGGACTTAGGGAGCTTTGTGTGAGTGCATTTGCAGCACACTGTGAGCTGGTAAGCCTGTATACTGGATGTAGCTGGGAGGCAAGCAATGAATAGATTTTACTACAATCAGTAAAATCTTCAAATCCATCTAAACACATATAAGAACAAATGTAATTGTAATTGTAATCCACTTTAGAGTATGCACACGTCACTTCCTCTAAGTTTGTAGGAGCTGAGAGTGATAAAATAAGCAAACATAGGTAAAAGTAGTTTTGGTGAACTTTAGTTACATTATATTAGAAACAGTGCAACAACACAGTGTACATGAAATACCTATGGGCCCTTATAAACTAAGAAAATTTCTTAACTTTTAAAGTATAATGCATAACTTTGTTTTATCATTCTTGTCTCAGGTTTTTTTTTCTTTCTTTTACCTCTTTTAGATTTTAAATAAAAGAAATTAGGTACATTGATAACATAAATTACAGCTTTCCTGTTTTTACCTATTTCAAATAACTTAAAATGACAATTTTCCTTTCAAATGCATGTTACTTTGACCCACAGCCACATATTGTATAGTGTGTGTGTGACTAGGCATTTGACATTGTAACAGTAAATTAACTTAAAATGTACATAATAACCATAATTATTGGCTAGCTCTGCCACACAGTATGGCATGGCCACACATACAGTCATAACAACATGAGCGCTTGCTTAGTACATTAAATGTGCTTCTTCTTTAGATCATTTATCAATTTTTTCTCAGCTTTAGCACTGTGCAATGTGTTTTTCATATCTTTCCTCTCCTTTTCCATTAACAAACAAAATCAGTGCTCAGTGCTTCCATCTGCGATGTTAAGCTACAATTTTTTATGTATGTCACTTTCTGTTAAACCCAATTAAACTTTGTTTTTTTCATAATGAAACTCGTAAAAAAATCACAAATAAATATTTAACCCTTACAGGGTGGATCCAACAATGTTCATTTTGTCTTCATTAATAGAGGCATGGTCAGTCTGCGCGCCAAGCTGACCACGCCTCAGGAAGTAGCTGAAAAGAGGCACAACACCACCAAGACCCGTGACAGTTCTGAAGATGGCTCGCAGATAGCAGCCGAAACATGTCGACAAGGTAATACATCACAAACAAATTGTCTTTAATAAAGAAATAAGTCATACATAATACATACATACATACATACGTAATACATGCTTTAGCAAAGTCATATGCAATGTCTCGTAACACATAACACATACTTTCTAATTGTCAAGTTATTTTCTTGGTGTGCATGGTGGCAGAGTGGTTAGCGTTCCTGCGTTACAGAAAGAAGGTGGTGGGTTCAATGTCCAGGCCAAGGTTCTTTCTGTGAGGAGTCTGCATGTCCTCCCCGTGTCACTGTGGGTTCTCTCCAGGTACTCCAACTTCTCCCCCCCGCCCAAAGACATGCATGTATAGGTGAAATGGTGAATCTCAAGTGCCCCTAGTGGATGAGAGTTGGTTGTCTGTCAATGTGGGACTGGTTTTGAGTTTGAACAAGTCTTTATAGAAGCCTTTAGATCCATTCGTTTACTCTAAGCTGAGAAGTAGAATCATAGCCAAATTTTCAGAGTAAATCGCTTAGTGCTGTCTCTGTGGAGATTCTCTGTGTGTGATTGGGTGACAAAAGTATTTTAAACCAATCAGTCTCAATGTTTTAAATCTATAAACAACATGATACAAACAGAAGGTGCTTTGAACAGAAATAAAACAGTATGAATGTAATTTGGATAAGTGCTGTTACTCGTTTACACTACTCTAATGTTGACTACTGAGTAGAGAGCGTTTTTCTTCAAAATGTTACTCAGTTAATATACTCACACGCATAGTCACATTTTTAAAAAGGTCACTTCCCTCTTCTGCTTTAAACACTTTTGACTGTGTTTGTTTAACTGTATAATAATGTGCACAGTGCACTTTAAGCTGCTGTTTTATCTGCAGGTTTAGATTCTTTCTTTAAAAGTGTTGTTCATGTTTAATCATCAGTCTTATCATGTTCTGTCTCTGGCGTCCTCCATCTAACCCTCTCCTTCACCTCCATGCGTGCTCCATTTCCATTGCCCTGTTGTAGTCCTGTAGTCCCCTGTCCGATCTCCTCTTTGATCACCGTTGTGTCTGTGGAGGGCTGTTTAATACAATCAGAGCAGTCATTAGAGCTCCTGTGAGCTGTGAAGCACTGACACCCACAGCCAATGTCCCGCGACAGCCTTTATGGCTTTAGCTAACTGGCGATGGCAGGCGCAGGCATGTGGGTGACAGCGCATGAGTCAGGAGGCGCTCCGATGCCCCAGGGAGAGAAAACAGTGCATGTGTCATGGTTAAAGGCCCCCCTGCTGCATGTTAAAATACATAACTTATCCTTGGAAACATGCAATCAACCACAGTAGCAACATATTAACATATATCTCAGTCACACAAAGACTTCATTCTAGAAAATAAAATTCCCTACTTGCCACTACGTCTTTATTTATTTCAATGCCAACATGTTGAAATATTAAATAAAAATGTTGGGTTTCTAATCAGCCATGGTGCCTACTGATTTTCAATGAAACTTGCTCCTTACTCTCAAGAGTTTGTTGCTACCAGGTATTTTTCTATGTGACTATGTGCACTATGACCTTCACACATGTATAGGGGCTGCAGACACTGTGGTCAGCTTAGTTATCTTCTAGTCATTAAGAGTATTTTGCAACAGTAAAGTCTATGATATTAACACAGGGGAACAGCCTGGGACTTCTATGATCTGGAACTTTAAAGAAAGAGACATCTCAGCATTTAAATGTTATCATGTATTACATATAATAGATTCAATATTTTACTTGTTTATGCTTAATTTGATCTAGTTTATCTCTTTTAAGGTCAATATGGCCTTAGATTCTATACAATTAGTTTCATACATGGAAGGGTTCAAAGCAAGCCTAACAAAACCCTTGTTGAGGGTCTGATCAGCTCTTGTTGTTGCTGATCAAATGTTAGTTTCACGAGGACTTAAGCAAGTAAGAGAGGTGCTTTTCAACCTAGTTCTGAGACCTCCTACAAACAGTGTATGAGTTTGTGAAGGCATGGGTTGGATGAGCATGGTTCACCACTGATCTTTAACCCTATTCTAGCTCCTTTCCTGCTCAATCCTACCTGACCAATTGTAACTGTGTGTAAAATGGGATGTTTGTTCTCTGATTGGTTGAATGTTTTTTTTTTTCAAATTGTGCTAGTTAGTTAGAGGTTGTTGATTCTATTCATGTTTTTATTTATGTTGGTACAGCGCTTGACTGGTTAAATGTCCATCCAATTATTTCCAAAGGTTCCTTTGTTCCTCTTAAAAATCCAACTGAAATCGAAAGGGGCCTAGACAAATGATAGAACAAGGGGCAAAAAAATACCACACTATCAACTCTATCATCTATCTAACCAAAGTTCTACATGACAGTTGTTTGCTTGACATTGCTTTATGCATAGTGCTACATGGTATTTTTTCACTGCAATACAACAAGTGACCACAGGTGGAATTTATGACAGAGCAAAAGGGTGCCGTCCCGCTGCCAGTCTTATAATACAACCATTTGTGCATTTCCATGCCAAAAACATCAAGTATAAAAACTGTACTGTGACCTCTCAGACACTGCACCAATAACCCTACAACACAGCTGATTAAAGCATTTTTTTCTCTAAATGTAAAAGATTTCAATTCCCTTTAAATTTAGGATTAAATGTGGAGTGTGTTATTGGATGTGGGGTGGCCAGCCTTAACACTAGGACTACCAGGATTCTAAAACTACTAGAACTCCCGATGCCGTTAGCATTGTGGCCATTGGAATGCAGTGGGTGGTGCCATAGTCTTCGTCTGAAATGACTCTTTAATAGGCTTATTATAAAATGGACTAAAAGCTTACTTTCACTTATTAGGGCTTCTTTCACAGGTAAATTTCTTCTAAAAGCAGCCATTTTTAGCAATATAGTTTTTTTGGGATTGCGTAAGCTCTAGACAGTTGGTTGCTAGGCAACGGTGGTGCCTCTAGCGATCTGCAGGAAAAAATTACATTGTAATTAATAGAGCCGTCAAATTGACGGCTGCGGGAGATAAAGGTAGAATCATTCACTTCTCTTTTTATTTATTTTATTACATTGAAATATCTACATAGAAATATAGCACATACATATACAGGAAAAGTCAAGATGCTGGGAACATCAAAGATCTATGTAACCTGAGTAATTAGATGTTAAAATTTGAAAACCGTGGGAGTTCTAGTGTTAAAGCAGTACCACAAAACTTGTAGCCAGTAGAGGGCCCAGATACCTCTCTGATACTATCTCTGGTCTGTCAGTGGCGGGACGGGGCCTTTCTGTGTGGACTTTGCTTGTTCTCCCCCTGCTCAGGTGGGTTTTCTTCAGGTACTCTGCTTTACCCCACCTACATCAAAAAACATTCTAAGCACCCCCTGTTGGCAGCTGCTGACTATGAATTTTCCCACTGGAATAATATAGGAATAATAATTATTATCATTAACATACGGGTTGTATGTTAATGATAATAATTATTATTCCAGAATCCAGTGTACTGGTCTGTTTCTTTATTATAAGCCTAGTAGGGCATAGCGTGCACTATGCTATCTCTCATGATATGTTAAAAGTTACACTGGAGCTTTCTGTCCAGCTGAGGGTACTGTGTCAGTGAGATTGACATAATTCTACCGATCTCAAATCTAAGAATCAACAAAATGATTTCGAGAAGATGTCTTTTTGGGCTGAATGTTACGCAGTGCTACAATAATGTTAGCTGTCAATGCACTGAACTGAAGTTATCCAGGTGTTACCCAGCACAGGGATCAATCCAACAACCTTCTTGCTGTCACATAATACCCCTGACTTAATGATTTAGAGCCAAAATGTTTAACAGGGAACTTAAGTTAGGTTTAGTGAATATAGGTATTGATATATAAAATAAAAGAGCAACATTTGTCGAAATGCATTTCAAAGGAAAGAGACCCTTTATTTACTGCTGCACATCAACCATGAAAGTTGCTGTTGTATGGGAGGTCAAAAGCACATGCCACTTCTTTCAGTGACATGTCTTACCAAGGCAATGAATTTCCCTTTGCCTCTTTATTGTAAGGACAACACAGAGTTATGCTCATTAATTATCAAATGTAAATAGCTTATAACTAAACCAGTCACAACAGAAGCCTGGCTTGTACATTCACTGATCTCATATTGCAAGTATGCAAATTGTCAGTTCTAAAGATTAATATTGCCAACCAAATAATCTGCCCCCTGAGCCCAGCAGCCCTATCAGTCCTGTGGAAGCCTTGCTCATACTGGGCTCTCTCTCCTGGAGGTTAGTAGTTGAGTGTTTAACAAGCTCGGGGTCACAAAAATGCTTCAATTACCATGAAAGCCAGATGCTATGTGGTTTGGGGTTTTCTAATGGAAGACAAAAACAAGCCTTCCTCTCCACAGGCTAAAAAAAAAAGCTAAATGACAAGCCAGTGCCACCGGGCTATTGACAACAAAGCAACACAATGAAGGGTATGTTGTTGGAAGAAATGTGCTCCGAGGTGTGTAATGATTTTAACTTCCACACATGTTATTGCTGTCAGCTAATACACTCAATAAGTCACATTTAAGAAAATATTGATTCATATGCAGAGGCTTCTCTGGCTGCAAGCATGAGTAAAATCAATGTCGCAGACTGGTAGAACACAAAGGCCCATTCATGGTCAAGACCCCACACTCTTATATAAGACCGCGATATGCACGCCTTTCTTGGACTGCAGTGGAAAATGTATTTTTATACACTGTGGAATAGCGCAAAGAGAAAGAATCTTAATTTGTGCATTTGTGTGTCTGTGTTAAAGTTTAATCAGGGCCAATACTCCTTATTAGCTGCAAATCATTTCTTTTAAATTATGCAGACTCCTGCCTGCTCACATTCACGAACATGTGCATTTTTAATTGTTTTGTTTTTAGAATAAGTCTCTTACCAAAGGCATTCATTTCTCATTCTGGTGCTGTCTTGCCTTTAAGATTTGACAACCTGTTGCATTTAAATGATCTTGTTGCATACAAATCCATATATATATAAAACACACACACACACACACACACACACACACATACATACATATATACATATATACATATATACTGAACAAAAAACGCAACACTTTTGTTTTTGCTCCCATTTTTCATGAGCTGAACTCAAAGATTCAAAGACTTTTTCTATGTACATAAAAGGCCTATTATCTTAAATATTGTTCACAAATCTGTGTAAATCTGTGTTAGTGAGGACTTCTCCTTTGCTGAGATAATCCATCCACCTCACAGGTGTAGCATATCAAGATGCTGATTAGACAGCATGATTATTGCACAGGTGTGCCTTAGGCTGGCCACAATAAAAGGACAGTGCAACACATCTCCTTCACTTAGAGTTGATCAGATTGTTGATTGTGGCCTCTGGGATGTTGGTCCACTCCTCTTCAATGGCTGTGTGAAGTTGCTGAATATTGGCAGGACTGCCAACTGGCTGTGTCCCAAATACAAAGAAAATTGCAAAAGTTATACCACTACATAAAAATGATAGCAAACATATTTTTACATATTACAGACCAATTTCCTTGCTGCCTCAGTTTTCAAAAAATCCTAGAAAGATTTTTAATTCTTGTCTAGAAAAATTCTTCAAAATCAAATAATTAATGAAGTCAATATGGCTTTAGAACCAAAAGAACCATCCAATGGCAATAATTGAGGCAACAAAGGAAATCACAAATGCATTCAATAGGAAAAAACTTGCAGTTGGTATATTCATGGACCTAAAAAAGCCTTTGATACAATACATCATTTAATCCTACTAAAAAAACTAGATCAATGTGGCATTAGAGGAGTAGCTGGTAATTGGTTAAAAAGTATTAGTTATTTATCAGGGAGAGTCCAATTTGGGTCAGATTCCACCAAGGAATCTTGGCGTTGCTTGTGGTGTCCCCCAGAGGTCAGTGTTGGGTCCCAGACTGTTCAAAATTTATATTAATGATATTTAATGTATTTAAATCACTAAAACTCATATTGTGTGCAGATGACACAAACATGTTTTTATAGTTGTGAGCAATTATAATGGACTTGGGGTAAAAAGGTGTTAAATTTAAATAAGATAAAGGCAATGATATTTGGAAATAATAAATAAAATTCAGATCCACAAATAAAGATAGATGGTGTCCAAATTGAAAATATATTTGAGAATACATTTCTAGGAATTATATTGGACAATAAATTATCATGGAACGCCCACATCAGATATGTAAGAACGAAGACTTCCAAAACCCTCTCAATCATAAATAAAGTAAAACAATTCCTTGATCATAATGCACTCTGTACACTATACTTCTCCTTGGTACTCCCATAGTTCACCTATTGTATTGAAGTGCGGGGAAACAATTCTCAGTGTTCAATACAACCACTATTCATATTACAAAAAGAACA